>RJWK010012114.1:0-13990 GCA_004363435.1 Platanista minor
CTGCAGAAATACAAAGGATCATGAGAGATTACTACAAGCAACTATATGCCAATAAAATGGACAACCTGGAAGAAATGGACAAATTCTTAGAAAGGCACAACCTTCCGAGAGTGAACCAGGAGGAAATAGAAAATATGAACAGACCAATCAAAAGCACTGAAATTGAAACTGTGATTAAAAATCTTCCAACAAACAAAAGCCCAGGACCAGATGGCTTCACAGGCAAATTCTATCAAACATTTAGAGAAGAGCTAACACCTATCCTTCTCAAACTCTTCCAAAATATAGCAGAGGGATGAACACTCCCAAACTCATTCTACGAGGCCACCACCTTCAACGTGATACACTATATTAAAAAATTGAAGGAGAAAAACCATATAATCATCTGAAGAGTTGTAGAGAAAGCTTTTGACAACATTCAACAACCATTTATGATAAAAACTCTCGAGAAAGTAGGCACAGAGGGAACTCTCTTCAACATAATAAAGGCCATATATGAAAACCCCACAGCCAACATCATTCTCAACGGTGAAAAACTGAAATCATTTCCACTAAGATCAGGAACAAGACAATCGTGCACACTCTCACAAATATTATTCAGCATAGTTTTGGAAGTTTTAGCCACAGCAATCAGAGAACAAAAGGAAATAAAAGGAATCCAAATTGGAAAAGAAGAAGTAAAACTGTCACTGTTTGCAGACAACATGATACTATACATAGGGAATCCTAAAGATGGTACCAGAAAACTGCTAGAGCTAATCAATGAATTTGGTAAAGTAGCAGGATACAAAATTAATGCACAGAAATCTCTGGCATTCCTATACACTAATGATGAAACATCTGAAAGTGAAATTAAGAAAAAAACTCCCATTTACCACTGCAACAAAATGAATAAAATATTTAGGAATAAACCTACCTAAGGAGACAAAAGACCTCTATGAAGAAAACTATAAGACATTGATGAAAGAAATTAAAGATGATACAAACAGATGGAGAGATATACCATGTTCTTGGACTGGAAGAATCAACATTGTGAAAATGACTCTACTACCCAAAGCAATCTACAGATTCAATGCAATCTCTATCAAACTACCACTGGCATTTTTCACAGAACTAGAACAAAAAATTTCACAATTTGTATGGAAACACAAAAGACCCTGAATAGCCAAAGCAATCTTGAGAAAGAAAAACAGAGCTGGAGGAATCAGGCTCCCTGTCTTCAGACTATACTACAAAGCTACAGTAATCAAGACAGTATATGGTACTGTCACAAAAACAGAAATATAGATCAATAGAACAGGACAGAAAGTCCAGAGATAAACACACGCATATATGGTCAACTTATCTTTGATAAAGGAGGCAAGAATATACAGTGGAGAAAGAGTCTCTTCAATAAGTGGTGTTGGGGGCTTCCCTGGTGACACAGTGGTTGAGAGTCTGCCTGCCGATGCAGGGGACACGGGTTCGTGCCCCGGTCTGGGAAGATCCCTACATGCCGCGGAGTGGCTGGGCCCGTGAGCCATGGCCGCTGGGCCTGCACGTCCGGAGCCTGTGCTCCGCAACGGGAGAGGCCACAACAGTGAGAGGCCCACGTACCACAAAAAATAAAAAATAAAAAAATAAGTGGTGTTGGGAAAACTGGGCAGCTGCATGTAAAAGAATGAAATTAGAACACTCCTTAACACCATACACAAAAATAAACTCAAAATGGATTAAAAACCTAAATGTCAGGCCAGACACCATCAAACTCTTAGAGGAAAACATAGACAGAACACTCTGTGACATAAATCACAGCAAGATCCTTTTGGACCCACCTCCTGGAGAAATGGAAATAAAAACAAAAATAAACAAATGGGACCTAATGAAACTTAAAAGCTTTGCACAGCAAAGGAAACCAAAAACAAGATGAAAAGACAACCCTCAGAATGAGAGAATATATTTGCAAATGAAGCAACTGAGAAAGGATTAATCTCTAAAACATACAAGCCACTCATGCAGCTCAGTATCAAAAAAAAAAAAAAAACCACCCAATCCAAAAATGGGCAGAAGACCTAAATAGACATTTCTCCATATACAGATTGCCAACAAACACATGAAAGAATGCTTAACATCATTAGTCATTCGAGAAATGCAAATCAAAACTGCATTGAGGTATCATCTCACACCAGTCAGAATGGCCATCATCAAAAAATCTACAAGCAATAAATGCTGGAGAGGTTGTGGAGAAAAGGGAATCCTCTTGCACTGTTGGTGGGAATGTAAGTTGATACAGCCACTATGGAGAACAGTATGGAAGTTCCTTAAAAAACCAAAAATAGAACTACCATAGGACCCAGCAATCCCACTACTGGGCATATACCCTGAGAAAAGCATAATTCATAAAGAGTCATGTACCACAATGTTCATTGCAGCTCTATTTACAATAGTCAGGACATGGAAGCAACCTAAGTGTCCATTAACAGATGAATGGATAAAGAAGATGTGGCACATATATACAATTGAATATTACTCAGCCATAAAAAGGGGTGAAACTGAGTTATTTGTAATGAGGTGGTGGACCTAGAGACTGTCACACAGAGTGAATTAAGTCAGAAAGAGAAAAACAAATATTATATGCTAACACATATATATGGAATCTAAAAAAAAAAAAAAGGAGAAAAAAAAATGGTCAGAAGAACCTAGGGGCAAGAAGGGAATAAAGACACAGACCTACTAGAGTATGGACTTGAGGATATGGGGAGGGGGAAGGGGAAGCTGGGACAAAGTGAGAGAGTTGCATGGACATATATACACTACCAAACGTAAAATAGATACTAGTGGGAAGCAGCCACGTAGCACAGGGAGATCAGTTCAGTGCTTTGTGCCCACCTAGAGGGGTGGGGAAGGGAGGGTGGGAGAGAGGGGGATGCAAGGGGGAAGAGATATTGGGACATATGTATATGTATAACTGATTCACTTTGTTATAAAGTAGAAACTAACACACCATTGTAAAGCAATTATACTCTGTAAAGATGTTAAAAAAATAAAATAAAATAAAGATGGCTTCACTAAAAAAAAAAAAATTTGACCTTCTCTACATAAAAGTTGTTATTACTTTACAGTCTATTAACTAACAGTTGTGTGACTCTTTTTCTGAGCACAAAAAGACAGGTAAGCATGAAACCAGTATTCAACATAACAACTGAACAACAGTGAACACACTTTGAAAGATATTTCCTAATATTCATATAAATTTGTTCAAAAGCCAAGAAAATAATGTATCTAGTGCACTCTCATCTACAAATATGACTACTCACAGGGCAAATAATGAATTGAAACAGCTAAAAAAAAATCAATCAGATTTGAATTAAGGATCCTGTAAAGTCAAATGTGAATTTAGACTGTAAATTGTGGCAATGGGTCTGGAATATTCTGTGTCCAGATTGCACATCTTTTGATACATACTTTGTTAGGAAATGCTGTGTCTTTAGGAACCTGCTGTAATTAGAAATTCAAGTATAATGTGCACTGATATCTACACAAGTTTTAAGTACAGAGACTAGGGTTAGAAGTATACAAATCTCTACTAGTACCTCTACCTGATTAACTTTCAAATATGTGCATTGACTTTCCAATATATCTAAATCTAATAAAGCTGAGTTTACTTAATAGTAAACATTAACTAGTTTCAGCACATGGTTGCCTTAAAATATCAATATTTCAATAGCCAAAAACAATGAAAACAATTTGAGTATTTACACTCTGCCCAATAGTGTGATAAAAATGTACCTAAAAATCCTCCTTCCTCATATTTCCACTTTTCAATCTGGCTGTTAATCTGCAGCTGCCTTTTCTCTTCCCTCATTCTAAGCCACCAAAATCCCTCCCCATACTTCTGCTCTCATTTGTTCTCTTTTTCCGTGTTGTACTCTCCTCTCCCACTTCCCACTCTATCCCCTTCCTCCACTTTCTTTTTATACTTCCTCCTCTTCCTCGTTTCTTCATCATTTTTATCCTTTGTTTATTTTTCACCTTTACCAGTTACCTGAATACTGTAAGCAAGCAAATGGAGGAGCCAGGAAACATAACTTCTTTCTCCATAGGAGAGGAAGTCAGTGAGTAGAGATTTCAACTATTTCCTATTTAGTATCACTTCTTTTATCTCAATCACATACAACCTCAAATGAATTAAAAACATATCTGCCCTCAAATTCAGAGACACTTAGTAAACAAAAGTATCTTAAACATTCCTCAACTCTGTCCTCAACTGTAAAACAGGGATAAGATGACCTATATTACACAATTCACAAGGGCATATGACAAAATGAGATAGTAAGTGTCAATAAGCCATGAAGACTATAAACTTAAAATATGACTTATTTGATGAACCTCTCTTCAAAAATTATAGTAGATATAATCTACCACTTTGTTGTGGTTTATTTTTCTTGGTTAAAAAAACAACAACAACAAAAACTACAGTATATCTATAGTAAATGATCCCCCTTCTTCAATTCTGAGTCCAAGCAACTTAAGTAGATTTGAGTCTGCTCTAACACGAAGGGTGACCTCAAGACTTAAGTTAATCGCAGTAGCCATTCCACTTAGCCAAATTTCAGGCATGGACAAATTAATAAATTTAGGTCTAAAAGTCAAACCAAAAACTATTCTGTTTTTTAAGTAACACTAGCTTTTAACAATGGCTGTTAAAAATAAAAGTTATTTCTTACCCAAACAAAATAGGTGAAAGATGAAGAGGGTATTATATTTCACATAGGCATTCAGGAAAATAGGCTAAGGCAAGCTATTTCATCATCAAATGTGCTTTTCAGTGTCATTCTGAGGCAACACCCACTGGTAAAAAGAGAATACAAAGGATTATATGGGAGATTTCAATGGGTCAGACCTAGAAATGGCCTATATGAGCTCTCTCCCAAATCCACTGGCTAGAATTCAGTCACATGCTTTTACTTTGAAAGTGTTGATCTGAAAGAAAAGAAAAATTATCTATAACTGCATTACACAATGGAAGGAGATAGTTTTTTTTTTTGGTGAAAAAATTAGCTATTTTACCCACACTGTTGGCGAAGAAAAAAATTTCTATTTTTCTATCAATGGGAACTAGCTGCATGGAGGACTAAACTACTTGAAGGAATTATGGTTTGTGTGTATCTTAAAAAAGAGAGGAAAACAAGAGAAAGACTTGTTAGAGAGATTTTTTTTTAAATTGAATCCTGATTGCATCATTGAGGCTCTGAATCGAACTGTGAGAGGCTAAAATAACCCTGATTTGAAAAAACTTTCCTCTTTTGTTTTTTTGTTTTTGTTTTTGTTTTTGCTCAAGGAAGTTTGATCTGGGATTTCTATCGAGAGTTACTGAGAGTCATGACTATTATAAACTAATGGTTAAGACCACTGACCTCAAAAATCCTCATCTTGGCTTTGACATTTACTAGCTGCATGAGCATAGGGCAGTTTGTTAATCTCTCTGAGTCTCTCTTCCTCATCTTGAAAATGTGGATGCAAAAGTGCCTACCTCAGAGCTTACTGTGAGGCTTTAAGGAGGTTATGTGCGTCAAATTCTTAGGAGGGCGCTTAACATATAGTTCATGAGTAAATATGCAATAAATGTTAGCTACTACTATTATTATTATAATTATTATTTGTATTCATTCTAAAATACATGACTCAGAATTTCCTATTTCTTCTGTAGTGTCATTAGGGATATAAAAAAAATTAAGTTAAGGAATTAATAAGGCAAAGAATTGTGCCTTTTTATTCTTGCCAACACCATGTGTCCTCCAACTATGTACATTTTCACCTCTTCTTGCTTCATGTCAGTTATATCTGCCAGCTCTGTGCTTATCCCTGATCCTTACTACCTTCACTGGTCCATCCTGACCAAGGAGCTTAGCCCCATGTTCCTGTAGCCCTAAAGCATCTTTCTGTGGATGCTTAACAAAACTGCTCTGTTGTTTTCATTGGGCCTCAATCATTTTTATTTATAAAGTAATTATATTAGATGATAGAAAATGTTTTTTAGAGCTAGTTCAGTTCACAATTTCATAATGATTTTAACAAACATTTATTAATCAACTATTAGAAATCATTCCCAGAGCTGGGATTTATGACATAAATAACAAAAGAAGACAGAATTTGTTTCCATGAGAGACTCACATTCAAAGAAAAGGAGGCAAAGGGAAAAAAAAGCATTATAAATCATTTTAGATGTAATCATAGAGTCCAATGCCTTGTGAGAAAGCCAAGAAGGGTTGTGGCCTTTGTTGAGTGAGTTGAATAGGAAGGATCATCAAGAAATTCTTCCTAAGAAATTAGCACCTGACCTGATTCATAATTAAGATTAAAAGGAGGCAACAAGACAAAGGTAGGACAGAGAAGGTGGTAGTCTAGCCTTGTTGCATGGTATAAGTAAAATGTTAGTTTAAAAAGAAATTATATATTCTGAACAAAAAAATCTCAAGACATTCAAATATAGAGAACAAAATAAGAAGTAGCACTGCTAAAAAATGTTCAGATGACTGAACATGGGAACCATCAAGGGCAAAAAAAGGAAGAAAATCTGATAAAGAGAAAGGAGTAACTGGAGGCTAACCTGGTAATAGACCTCAAAATGTGGCTATTTAAATATATCTTCCTTACACTATACCATGACATGTAACTATTTAAATTCATGTTTCCTGAGAAATCTTAGCTTCTGGCCAAGATAGAATAATGGGGACTAGATTTATCCTTCAGCCCCCAAATAACTAACATGCTAAACATGTGAAACAAAATTTTCAAGACATTAGACATCTGGCAATAGAAGACAGTGATCTCTGAGAGAAAGAAAATAAACAAAAGAAACTTTCAGATTGCTAAGCCTTACTACATGGAAAGAGATTTCAGTCTGAGTCACAAGGAGGGGGACAGGCACAGCCTGCAGGACTTTCTGATTGAAGAGATGAACCTCAGAGTCTGGGGAGAGCAAAGGGACCTGAGTTCACAGAACAGAGTACCAACAAAGAAAGAATTGCACAGAGAGAGAAATTAGGATACCTATAGAGTATTTCTTTTGAGTTGTCAGCAGTCCTGATCAACACTATGTAAGGCTGGCAAAGAAACACCCAAAAGAATAAGAGGGAACTAAACCTGAGGCTCACCAGTCTGTGGAATAGTGCCTATTCCTACAAGCCAGACTCTAAAACCTACAATTCATGCACTGTTGGATAAAGTACTCAAAGTGTCTTGCTTCAGTAGTGGGAAATAATTAACCACAAAACAAAAGAGTGTTCCAGCCCCACCTAGCAAAATTCAAATCAAGAATGGAAGGAATGAAGCTGTTTCTGAGTAACTCAATAGCATCTGTGTAGACAAGCATTAACATAGCAATCGACCGGCTTGCAAGGTTGGCATTGACTGGCATCTGGGAACTTAGGTCTGCAGAGAGTTCCTATCATAAACTGATAAAAGTGACTCACCATGCCTAAACTGTTTAAACAAAAACATGGCTTAGGTTGTGCATATTCTTTCCCTCTAGGACTATGGGATTTGGGTACTTGACAGACTGGGGGTACTTCCCTGTTTGGGAACATGTTGTCACAACTCATTGCTGGGGGCTTTATGAATGTCCTTTGTGATTCCACTCTGGGAGGACCCTTGAAAGGTTGGCCCTGGTTTCCTTCAAACTTTGCCCCATATGCATTTCTCCTTTGCTGATTTTGCTTTTTATCCTTTCCTCATGATAAATTATAGGCATGCGTATGACTATATGTTGAGCCCTCTGTGTTTTCCTAGAGGATCATTGAAACTCTGCCTGTTCCTAAGGACTCTGACACATTGTCCAAGAACAAAACTCAATCCAGAATCTAATAAAGTAAAATTCACAAACACTGGCATATAATAATAAATTACCTGGCATGCAATGAAGCAGAAATGCTTGAAATATAAGGAGGAGAAAAATCAACCAATTAAAAATTGCACAGAGCTGGAAGATCTTAGAATCAGAGGACAAAGTATTAAGACAGTATAATTATATTGCATACATTCCAAAATATTGAACATATTTAGACACAGAATGTATTTCTTCAAAGGATCCAAATCATCATTCTAGAAAATAACACAAAAATATCTAGGATAAAATATCACTGGATGAAATTAAGAGAAGATTAAAAATTGCAAAAGAAAGCCTGAATAGTGGGACAAGATCAAGCAGTCTAATATATGTACAGTTAGAATACCTGAAGAAAGGAGAAAGGGTGGAAGAAAAAAATTACAAGAAATATTGGCTCCAAATTTCTCAAACCTGATAAAAACTATAAATCAAAAGAACTAAGAATCTCAACAAACCTCAAACATGAGAAATATATAAAGGAAACTACACAAAGGTATATCATAATCAAATTGCACATAACATGTAATAAAGAGAACATTTTAAAAGCACACAGAAAGAAAAAAACACACATTACAGTGGAATAAAGATAAAGAAGAGCACAGATTTCTTGTCAAAAACAATGTAAATGAAAAGACAATAAAGCAGTAAAATCAAAGTACTTTAAAAAAAACCCTGTCAATCTAGAATTGTATACTTATGGAAATTTCCTTCAAAATTGAAAGCAAAGAGGCTTTTGAGACATACAAAATTGAAAAAATTAATCACCAGCAAACTCACACTAAAAGAAATGTAAAAGGAAGTCCTTCAGGCACAAGAGAAATGATACTGGATTTTAAAAAATGGTTTGCCAAAAGAATGAAGCTAATAGGAAGTGATAACTCTGTAAGTAAATATTAGATTTCTTTTTCATTATTTAAATAACCTTAAAATGTAGTTGACTGTTTTAACAAAAATAATAACAGTGTAGTGTTGTGATTTATAGTATAGGTTGTGATATAATATACAGCAATAATAATGCAGAGATCAATAAGTAAGAAACAAAAAAATACTTTTGTAACATACATAAAAAGATAGGAGGAAAGCTATCTACTCTTTCTAAATTCTGTAGAAAAGAAAGAAGAAAGAAAGAAAGAAAGAAAGAAAGAAAGAAAGAAAGAAAGAAAGGGAGAGAGAGAAAGATAGGAAGAAAGGAAGGAAGGAAGGCAGGGAGGGAGGGAGGGAGGAAGGAAGGAAGAGGGAGGAAAAAAATGAAATGTTGAGCTGCATCATGCTTGGCAGAAACTTGACTTAATCGAGGATAAAAGCAAAATATAGTTGTAAATGCTCAAAAAGTATCAACAAACTCTAGTAACTTGCTGATGGAAAAAAAGTAATGTGTTCATTGGCAAAAATGGGTAATCCTGAAAAATCATAAAGGAGAAAGTTTTCTTAAGAGTTTATATATGTATATATTATGTCAAATAAATATTTTTCATGTGAAAATGTACATATTAAAACGATATATATTCATTATTTTTCTAGAATTGCAATCAACATATAATATTTATATCTTAACCTTTTATTTTATTATAGCATATATGCTTCCTGAGGTCCAAAATTGTGTCTTTCATATTTTTTGTTATTCTAATAATAATTGATATTTTTCAGCATTTATTGGATTCTGAAGTTACACTAAGAATTTTACACATAGCATTAATTCCTTATAATGATAGAATAATATACGAATGTTTAACTGCTGTTAATTGATTGATTAATGTTTGTATTAAAATAAGTTGTATTTTAGGAGCCTGAAAATTAAGTTTTATGTAGTGAGTATTAACTTCTGATAATAACTGTCCAACACACTGAAACATCCCTGTTACAAAAACAAAACCAGCAAATGCTGGATTAAATATTTAAAACGTGAGGGTGTCACTCTGAGGCCAGAATAAAAGAGAAGACCTTCAGGAAAGTGGCCAAGAGTGAAAGCCTTTGTTTATCTGAGCCATCTATAAATCCATGGTGACAGAGCTTCAGCTACAATCGTCATGATTATGAGGGGCAGGAAATAAAGTCAGACTGAGGAATTTCCCATGAAGTTAGAACTCAAATGAGTATACTCTCAGTAAAAAGGTTCAAGTAGAAAAAATCCAAGACATATGTAGAAAAAATATTTGTATCAGCTGTGTCCCTGGGTAGAGAAGGAAATTCTCATTTGAGACCTCAGGAGAATTAGGCTCACCCTCTTATCTTTGGAAATGATTACTCAGATTTACACTAACCCTGTGAACTAAGAGGCTACAAGTTAGGAACTTTAAGTTAATTTAAATTTAAATTAAAGTGTCCACAGGCACTTAGCAAAAGGAAATAAAATTTCTCCATGGAGTACTACATTCTTAAACCAGATTTTAAATGACTCACACAAAGTTTTAATAAACATGAATTCAAACCAAATTTTAAAAAAATTATTAAGATAAGGCTCTAGAGAGAATCAGAAATACAATGAATGCAAAATTAGTCCTCAATAATATGATATTGAATTTTTACAAACAGAATAAAAGTGTGATATATATACGTGTATATCATAATACATAAATAAATGAAAGAACCAAACACATAAAGAGGGACTATTAAGAATGACTAAGAAGGTTTGAAAAAAAACAAATAGAATTTCTAAAAAGAAAAATAAAATAATTGCTATTAAAAATTATATGCAACTGTTATATAGCAAACTGTATACTTAGTAGATTGAAAGATAAATCTGAAGCAGAGTTAAAGAAACAGCATATATGTATGAAGGTTAAGAAACCTAGAAGTTAATAGAAAAGTCTAACTTAGAACTAAATTAGGATTCCAGAAAGTTGCAAAAAGTATAAAAACTAGAAACATTATTTGGAGAGGTAATGGCTTAGAATTTTCAAAATTAAAGAAAAACACCTCCTCAACTATTGCGGGAGATGTCAGTTCCCAAATATAATAAATAAAAATAAGTTTGTACTTATATACATTATATTCAAGCTGCAAAGCACCAAAGACAAATAAAAGTTATTAAAAGCATCCAGAGAGAAAATACAAATTACCTACAAAGAACAATATTCAAACTACCTTTCCAAAATATCAATAGACGCCAGAAGTCAGTGTAACATAGAAATTGCTAAGATAAAATTACTGGGGGGCTTCCTTGGTGGCACAGTGGTTGAGAGTCTGCCTGCCATGCAGGGGACGCAGGTTTGTGCCCCGGTCCGGGAAGATCCCACATGCGGCGGAGCAGTGGGGCCCGTGAGCCATGGCAGCTGAGCCTGTGCGTCCGGAGCCTGTGCTCCGCAGTGGGAGAGGCCACAACAGTGAGAGGCCCGCGTACCGCAAAAAAAAAAAAAAAAAAAAATTACTGGGAACCTAGAATTATACACAAAGTAAAAATACTTTTTTTTTTAAAGAAGAGTATGAAATAAAAATATTTTACAACTACTAAAACATAACTGTTTGTTCGAAACCTCGAGAATTCCCCAGGTATAATCTGCAACTGGTTCCTGTACACTAAGGGCAAGAAGAGACCAAGGAAAAAGGCAGAGACCTCCAGATTGGTAGGTATCAGTTTTGAGAAACAAGGGAACTTACTATGCCTGCCTTGGGTGGCTACAAGGCAAGTAGGTCTTTGCACCCACCTACTAGAATCTTAACAGTTATATAGAGGCCTTAACCAGGTTCAGTGATGTAAACAGTCCAGATGGTCTCAACAACACATTACTTTTTCAAGGCTGTGTCTTAAAGTGGAAATGGTGGGCAGAACATACATTCCAAGAACAGGAGGCTGGGTGAGGAGCATTCGATTGCCTGGGTCCAGCTCAAGGGTCAACTAGTGGTCATGTCTTCTCAATAACCTCCTTCAAAACTCTGCCCCTTGTGACTGGCCCATACAATCTCACATGTTCCCCTTTTCTGAAATGTGCCCTGAACAGTCAGCAAAGGGTTTTATTAGAATGGAGGTGGCACATTTGGCGGCTCTCTGGCTGCATTAGAGGCAGATTGCACAGCAACAATATAGGCACATGCAAATATAGGCACGTGCAAAATGAGTAACAATTTTTCCCACCAAGAGCCTCATGATAAAACCACTGATTTACTAAGTCCCCTAGACTGGGGGTTGGATCATTCAGGAAATTCACTTTCACCCTCATTTGATTTAATAAAGACAATACATGAGCAGACTCCTCAGGTCTGGACACACGACAGTCTGTTTGGATAATGGCACAAGTGCCTCTTTGCGAGGCAGTGATAATGTCCAAGGCCATTCAGTTCTGGAGGACAGCTTTTCTCATTAGAGACACTTTGGTGTTCAGTAAGGACAGGCTTTGCTGGTTCTCATTCAAGGCTTGCTGGGTAGATTTAGTAAGGGCTATAATGTCCTCCAGGCCAGTGGAGGGAATAAAGATGACTGCCAAATAATCATACCAGCGGGAAACAGAGCATGTCCACCTGGCCTCGAGGAGAGGGAGGTGGCACTTTAGGAACATGACTTTTTTGTGCATATTACACACGTTGGTGGAGGGAGGCAGCACTGTCAGGTGTGAGGAGATGGACTGGGGGTGGGATATGCCAGACCAAGACCCCCACCTTCTTCCCTCTTTCAATGGTGAGTGTTCTATTCCAGGTGTAGTGAGTTTCAACAGGATCAGCTTGTAGCTGGACAACAAGACCCCAGTGGAGACTGAGTCATAACCCCTTAAACAGGGGTGCATAGTAACTCATCCATCCCAATGGGCTGTCCCATTACAAATTCCAGTAGATAATACCTTTCCCAAGGCATGATGGGACGTGGTCTCAACAGCATAGCGTGTTGATCTACTGTGAGAAAAGGGGCAATGGTTGTTTCCCACGACTTCCATAACTTTATAGTGTTGGGTGTCTCAACAGGGGTCCCCAGTCTGGCATATGGAGCAGTAGGCCCTACTAGTTGCTCATTTGAATGTATTAAAGTGGGGATAATACCTTAGTCCACTGGCCAAGGTAGTTTTACCTGTTGGTCATTTAAGCTGCTGCTTTGATATTCCATTCTTCCTTTCTACCAACCCTGCTGCTTTCAGATTATGGGAGAGATGGAGCCTCCATTCAATGTTATGTTCTTTTGCCCTGTCTTGCACAGCATGACCTTTAATATGTGACCGACGATCACTGTCGATTCCACCAGGGTATTGGTACATTGTACTCAGTTTCTCTAATCCCATAATGATGGCAGCCTGGTTTTCCCAACAAAAGAGCAAAGCTTGGGTTAGGCCAGATATAGCGTCCATACAAGCCAGGGCATATTTAGAACCCTCACTCAGAGCGAGGGGGCCAATATAATCAATTTTCCAGTTTCTCACCGGTCGGGAACTCTGATGGGTGGTACCAGACTCATTTGGCAGTTGCCTTGGGCATTGAATAGAATATACAGGACATTCTGCTACTGCATTAAAAAGTCAGTGTATTTCAAGGGCAATCCGGCATCCTTGACAAGACACCACTGTAACCAGGCACTGTGCTGGCTGATTTTCTATGTACCTAACCTGTTGTATTTACTGAAGTATAAGTTGGTAGGGTCCATACACAGCTTAGGGCTGGGATGAACCAGTGGGTTGAAACAGTGAGGACTTTCTCAGTCTCTTGCAAGATAACCCAACCATCTTTCCACATATTTTGACCCCACATGGCTTATTCATGATCATTCACCCCTCAGTTTCTCAGTTTCTCATTGTCCAAGTCATAAAGTTAATCCCTTTAGAACTGCCTAACTGTTAATGCAAAGGGCCAATGTCCTGGGCTGGACTGATCACCAATCAAGCCTCTCTGAGTTCAGCCCACGGGCTGCTGCAGTTCCTTCTTTTTTCCATCCAAATGGTATGTGTTGGGCTGAATAGCAGCTGCAATCCATGTGGGTGGCTTAGACCCAACTATATACCAGGCATCAGAGGGAATTGCACCTACTCCCTCTCTACAGGCCACAGGGTCCACTGGAGGAATAGGGGTGGGGGCATTTGAAGGATCTACATACTCTACAGGGCCTGGTAGCATGTACATTTCTATATGTGTGTGTATTTACACTATTGGTTATGCTTCTCTGGAGAACCCTAACTTATACAGAAAGGTAGGGAGAGAGGTTAATGA
>RJWK010012114.1:14090-41021 GCA_004363435.1 Platanista minor
AAAAAAAAAAAAAAGGTAGCATGAGGGATCCCTGTGATGGAAATATTTTGTATCTGGACTGTTGTGGCACTCATAGAAATCTACACTTGTGATAAGATTGTACCAAACTAAACATATATAAGACACACACAAATGAGTGCATGTAAATCTGATGAAATCTGAATAAAGTTGGTAGGTGATATCGATGTTTATTTCCCGGTTTTGACACTATACTATATTTATGCAAAATGTTATCCTTCAAGAAAATGTGTGAAGTGTATATGGGATGCCTCTTCGTTATTTCTTATAACTGCATTTAGTCTATAATTAGCTCCAAAATATTGAAGGTAATTTTTGATAAATTAATCAATAAATGAATAAAATGGATACCACCTTCCAAGGTAACATGCAAGGTCATCATGCAGAGTTTGCAAATAGCTATCTGAAAACTACTTTTGTGGCCTCAGCTGTCCATACACCGACAGATTGCAAAAGAGATGAAAGATGTGGGGTAAAGAATTGAGTTAAACGGATTGTTGTTGTTGAGGGCTGTGGCTTTTTCCAGGCCCAATCCCCTCCAATCACCCATAGGAGGTGACAGGTGTCTGTCTCTCAACTAAAATCTAAAGAGACCTCAAGAGGACCACTCAGAGGATCTGAGGTTATTGGACACAGAGGACCAGTATCTAGCTCAGGCTGGAATTTCACCTGGTAGAAATGTGTGTCTGGCTCACTGTTCTGACAAAGGTACAAGGAGGGTTGGCTGCATTTGGTACAATGCTCCAACATTAGAGGTGTTTGTTGGGGTAAAGAATACCTAAGTGCTTACTATGGATACATGTGGTACAGACGCAAGAATGAGCAGAAGAACCCTGGGCCTAACACTGAATACTCAGCAGATAAAACAGGACTCCTAAGTAACCTACCAAAATAGACGTACATTTGGCTACACTGAGGCAACTGCAGGTGAAAAATTCCCCAGGGATGAGGCGGTGTCCCCAAAACCTAGAGATAGCTTTAAATACTTGTCAAATCTAGATGCTAAAGCATCATTTATGTTAGTCAATTAAGAATTTTCTACCACCGCCATCTCGACTGTTCTTCCCTAAAAATACATTGTTCTGGGCTTCCCTGGTGGTGCAGTGGCTGAGAGTCCGCCTGACGATGCAGGGGACGCGGGTTCGTGTCCCGGTCCGGGAAGATCCCACATGCTGCGGAGCGGCTGGGCCCATGAGCCTTGGCCGCTGAGCCTGCGCGTCCTTAGCCTGTGCTCTGCAACGGGAGAGGCCACAGCAGTGAGAGGCCCGTGTACTGAAAAAAAAAAAAAAAAACATTGTTCTGTTAGATGATTTGCCTGTTGGTTCCTTGATCAGATTCTCCATTCTTGACCAGTTCTGTTGACATTGCTGGGAACTTCATTTTCCAAGAACTCTCCCATTTTCATTTAGACCCTGTTGTGTGCCTATTATCTCATAGTAGCTATCTGCAGGAAAAGTGAAAGCAAAGCATGTAAAGCATATACTAAGAAGCATCCAAATTTATTAATGGAGGGAGCCAAAAGACATTCATCATAAATGAACCGAGGCACGTGACAACCAGATGGACTTAAAAAAAAAGATCCATCTCAATGGGAGACTCTTTTCCTTTGTAAATCTAAAAAGATGAGTTAGTAAAAAAGGACTGACTGGTATCAACATCAGCTCCCCACACTTGAGGTAGAGGCAGAAGTTAACAATGGGATTTCTAAAACACAAATGTTGGTGGGGGAGGGATAAGTTAGGAGCTTGGGATTAACATATACACACTACTGTATATATAAAACAGATAATCAACAAGGACCTACTGTATAGCACAGGGAACTCTACTCAATGTTCTGTAATAACCTAAATGGGAAAAGGATCTGAAAAAGAATGGATATATATACATATATGTATAACTGAATCACTTTGCTGTATACCTGAAACTAACACAACATTGTAAATCAACTATATTCCAATATAAAGTAAAAATTAAATTAAAAAAATAAAAACAAATGTTAACAACTTAATACTTAACCATTTCAGTTTCGACATTAAAAAAAAAATCAGTTTGAAATATATTATTGGATGTGAGTACACCCAATAAGTAGAAAATAGAGATGCATTGTGCTAGAGCTGTATCAACCAACTTATCTTAATCTGTAGTATTAAACAAAGTTTGGCACACAATTAGCATTGTTGAAAGAGCAGCCAAAGCACTTAAGAGAGGTGGAAACTACTAGCAAAGTTATCTTAAAGTTCTTGATTAATTACCCTAAAATATTTACTTTTTATCTGGGCATTAATCTTGCTACGGTGTTGAATTAAATTTTGATTTATCTGTATTCTTGTAGAGCATATATATTGATAACAGCACTTTCAATGGTTTCTCCAAGTATTTTTCTATATGCAAAACTGATCACAAGTCTACTTGTGCTGATTGACATTTTACCAGTTCAAATAAAGCATAGAAACTTTACCTCCTTTCACATGTAATTTCCCAATTACAAATTAATTGTCTTAAATATTCCTCTCCTCCACAATGAGAATTACACCACACTGTGTCAATTTTTTCTCCCACAAACCTGTAGTCTCTCCAAAGGGAAGGGCTTAGAACAGCTTCTCAAAGACTAGATTCTAGGCATGAAAACTCGAGGGGTTCTCCCCATATGGTATGGACTGTGAAAAATGTTTGGACTGAGGTCATTCAGAGGGAGGAAGCTTCAGTAATGATTGAAATAGAATTTTTACTTCCCTGTGTAGTTAGTTTTAAGGTCATATTAATCAATAATTTTATCTAGAAAAAACAATGTGACTTCTATTAAACCTGATTGGGAGGTTTGTAAATTCATATTCAATTCAGAATTAGGTTCACAATGCTAGAATTACTTTTTAAAATATATATGAATTATTGTATACATTTTATGTAATTTTTATGATTTTAAAGAACTATTAGTTGGCTTTTAAAGTGTCTGCACAGCTCACAATGGCCCCCACTCACTCCAACTACCCCCCTTACCCCACAACAGAAGGCCCACTAGTCATTTTCTATGTAATACTTGCCATCCTCCCAGACAGTGGTCCTCAACTTTAGCTGCTCATTAAAATCACCCTAGGAACTTAAAAATACTGATGCCACAGCCTCAATCCCCAGAGATTCAAATTTAATTCGACACAGTAGTTTCTAAAATTCCTCAGATTCATCTATTTGTAGTGCCAAGCTACCTTACTGCCATGTGCTCTGGCTCCAGACAGTTAGAACTCAGAGATTCTGACTTAAGACAAGAGAGAGAAAATAGTTGGTTCACTTCGGTGGGTCGGGTCTTATGCTCCTGAATAATAGAGGAACCAGGAGGAACACATATGTCTGCAATGAGAGGAGAAAGAAGCAGAGTCACTGAGAGGAGCAGAAAGATGGAAGTTGAAGAGGAACCCTGGTCCCTGGGCGTTGGTTGCAATCCTGGCTTGAGGTGCCATGTGCACCCCTCTGTCTTCCTAACCAATTCCTTTTGCTCTTTAGACTTGCAGGAATTCGTTTTGTTACAGCCAACCAAAGGAGTCCTAACAGATCCAATATTTCAAGCCAAAATCTCTAGCTCATTAACCTATAAATGTAAATGATGCTGCCACTACAAATATCACTCATTACCTAACACACTCATTTGGCGTTTAGGAATTTATGCTCTGTGGTTGAATCATTTTAGGCCATTACTTGCCCTAGTCACATAGATGCTGGATAAGAATTGAATATTGTACCTCTATACTCAATAATCCGAATATTAGGAATTTATTGTTTGTTGATGATTTTTGCGAACAGGCTACTTATTTAAAACAAAGTTTGTGAGCCTTGGTAAGAAGAGTGATGTGACTGAAATACATGAAAAGTAACATGAAAAGAATAACTAGTATGGTGTTTTACTAGGGGAAAATGTATCCATCCCCTTTCTCAATCTCTACAGAATTGTCTGACCCCCAAACTGTCTTATATTAGTCGCTAGAAGGTGAAGGTACAAAATGGGTCACTAGATTGTTACCACTTAGTAGGAAGGCGTCTAAGCCAATGCTCTCTTAATACTAGCTCTATGTCCATGACAGTCTAGAAGATGCTGAGTGAATCCTCTCTTGCTGAAAGTAAGACTTCCTATTCCAACAAAATTATAAGCTCCTCTGGGAAAACAGCTATGTTTTCCTTCATTACAACATCTAGCACAGTGCTTTGTGCAGAATAGAGGATTTATTAATGAATCTGTTTAAAGGAATAAATGAGGTTTGGTTCAGCTTTTATATACCAGTTGTACATATGAAAGATAAATGTTAGCACCAAGCCTACACATGAGGAAAAGTGATATATTTACAATGCCATTTACAATAATATTTTAATTCTATTAACATCCCTACTTCCCATATGTAAAAATGCAATCCATGTAACTTTTATTTATAATTTACTCTCCTCTAGTAATAAATAACTTTTGTTCATATTGTAAATTTGCTAATGCCAATGAAAACACATGGGGAGAAACCTTAAATCATCACCAAATGCCACTAACATCCAGAGGCCGTATGATGTTCTACTACAAGTCTTAACTGACAAAAACATATGAGGACAGAAGACAAAAATGTGTTTATAATGGTCATATAAACATTTGAGGTTTTATTAGGGAGAAATCATAATTTGTTAATCCATTGAAATAATCTCTTTAGACAGAAAAAAATTCATTTTCCATCCTTTTGGGAATGTTTAGAGTATCCACAGAGATAGTAACCCAATATTTCTTTGAGTGCTGCATTTTGGATTGATTAAAACGTTTATATATTATTAAAGGCTATAGGAATTGCAAAATTTCTAAAAGGCATGTTTTTCCCATGATAGCAACTGAAAGCAAAACACTGAGTTAGAGTTACAAATCTACACTCTTATAGATATGGGAATAATATATTTTGTTCCATCATCATGTCTACTTTACATTATTCAGCACAAAGCTTTGTGAAATAAGAATCATGGGAATATAAGAATATAAAGGAAAAAGGTACAAATAACAGCTTCATAAACTGAGAAATGTACATAAATAAATCATGTATATGTGGGCAGTTTGCTTAGCTGGCAAGAAACAAAATATGGAAAATCTGCTTGTTAAACAATAACTACAGAGTGTGCTTTTATGATGTTTTTCACCACAGTAATTCATATTAGAGATAGAAGCAGTTGCATGTTAAATGAAATCATTGAGCATTTTTCCTTTCACATTGTAAAGAGCTGACTTATGTTGTTTTGAGACGTCTCCCATTAGAAAGTGAATATTCCTTCAATGCTATGCATTTCACAAAATTTAATAAAGAAGAACTGTAAATAAAGTCACAGGGAGATTTCAGACAGTTTTATTAGGAGATTGTTGAAAAGAAAAAGAAAATTAAATACAATAACAGTAAACGTGGTTCTCACATTGAAACCAGGCTCAAAGAACTAGGCTACTATAGAAAAATTTCCAATTCTTGCATTATGATGTAAAAACAGATTTTTGTACAGATTTTGTACAACAAAATTCGTAATAACCTTTTATCATTTTTAGAAAACTTTAAATATATAGATAAAAATAGACAATTTTCATAGGTCCTACATGAAGATGAGTATGTTCTGTTCCAAGGGCTTGCATAGAGTGCAAATGTGGTTATAATATAGAACAACCAGACATTAATAATTTTAGGATTACAAAAGCATGGAAACCATAAAATGGGCACAATTTTACTTGTTTAAACCAAAAAACAAATTTTAAACCGACCTGTATAACTAATAAAGGGGAAAAAAACTTAAGTTACAGACTTAAAATAACATTTCATGACTTGCAATATTTACAACATGTTAGTAAGATTCTCTCGTAGCATATAGCTGATAGCTTTTTTCTTTAATCCTTGCTAAAATTTCCTTTTATAGCGAACCAAACACTAAAACATTCTCAAAGGTCTGGAAAGTATGTATTTTAAAACTATTTAACCTACTTAACAGGTGACTCTATGCAAGAAGCGGAGCAATGGCTGATTTTACTACTTACGGAAGTTGTAGGCTTTCAAAAAAACTTTCAAAAAATGTATGATTCAAAAGCTTGCCACAAGTTCCTCTGATTTTAAGTGTTGTAATCCTTTAAAGACTGCATACAGGGAAAAACAAGAGATACATACAACAAGGAATAGAATCTCTTGTGCTCAAATAACAAAAGAAGGTTATGGAAGAACTATGCTTAGAAAACCAAGTTTCTACAAAGCATTTACTAACAGTGTTTTAAATAAAAATATTGCTCCCTTTTAAGCAAGCTAAAAATAGGAACTGTATATATAACCTTTTTATTGCATTAAAAATGGTCTTAGCTGGTTAATAGCGAGCTACACAAAAGAAATATGTTCCAGTATTGCAAGGAAGACCTAAAAAACTATAGAAGCTTAGTGCCAGTGTATCTATAATGTTAATTTCTTTTCAAATCATTAATACCCAACGAGAACTATCTTTAAACATTTTTAAGCTAGTTTTCTTGGTCATTTAAGATTTTGCTATTTATGGTAATAAATAATGTTATGATCATAAAATTGTAAGATGACAGCAAAATCATAAAATGTCCAGCAACTATACTGATTCATGTATCAGTCTTTAAAGGTGTAACTCCAAATATGTAAAAACAAAGAGAAGGTAACTTCAGCATGTAATAAGCACTGTTCGCAGCTTGACTTCCAGTTATCTGCACAAAAGTGAAAACACATACTGTAACTTTCAAAAAGACAGTAAAAATAACACGTAGGCACCCTTCCCTCTGACCAGGGTGGGAAGCACAACACATTTTAACTTTATCACTCAGTGCTACATGGTATTGGACTGATACATCAAGGATCAAGGGTTTGTTAGGTTTTGTCTTTCAGCAACATTAACATAATATGACATTAACATATAAAAATATTTCTGGTGTTTTGATTTACTGTTCAGCCACAATCCATTCTCAATAGTGCAGTTTGGGGCACTAACTAGGGTTCAATATACAAATAAAAGTGGCTGACACAGAGTTCTGATGTCACCAGATGCTTAAGATCTCATTCATTAATACTGTGACTCCAGACAAATATTTACATGCCTGCATGCGTTAAAACCAGAAAGGTGTCTTTCTGACCAACAGGGTGACAAAACGTATTTTCTAAAATTTTCATTTTCCTAAACTCTAGTATACTACTGCATACATAATACCTTCCTTGTATGTTTTATGTTTATATACTGTACATGTGACCAACTGTTTGAAGAAGAAGCATAATGATCATTTTAAATTCTATATACCACTACCAGTTTGGAATGAAAACATGTTACGTTTATATATTTTTAAGGAAAAAAAACCTTCGGTGAAACTTTCTGGCTTATCTCCAATGCTTCTTTTCAGGTATGCAAAATGTTATTTCATGGGGATGTTGTCAATATCTATTTGTTGGTCTTTTGGAAAGTACATGAACAAAAATCTTCAGGAGAAAACCCACAATTAGAGAGTTTAAAATAGAATGTAACAGAATATTACTCTTTGATTTATTGATTTTTTAGGAATCCTCTATGTCCCCTACAAGTTCTTTTCCAAGTGTTCTTGCTGGTTTCTGGAGGACATAATTCTGTAAGTCTGGGTGACCAGTGCTACAAGCATCTCTTGATGTGCTCAGATACAGAATTTTCAGAAGAGGAAAATGGTTCATTCCATTAAAAAAACAAAGCTAGGTCTTATTGAGACCTGCCTTTGACTCCATATACAAGTGTCCAGCAGCAAAGTTGCAATTATTAACTGTAAGAAGTTTGATACTTGTACATTTACAAACATTCTCAGGTCTCTGGTATGAACCACAGATGAAAATCAATGAAGGAAACTTTTTTGTTTTTTGTAGAATACTTAAACTTTTAAAGAACATTAATACACAAAATTGAGGAAGTTCCCTTAAAAGGACTTTATTTTTTTCCCGAATTTTCCAATGACGAATGTCTGACTGCAAAGTTCTTTACTATAACATGGACTTCTTCAACAGGAAAGATTCAGTACATGACAGTAGTTTTCAAATACAGTCTTCCATCTAAAAATGAACAACAAAATATAATTACTTATATGACTTCTGGGGGACAAATATGAATATAAAAACTACATAGCCTGATACAAAATTTGTGGGTTTTATTTTATCTTCATTTATGTAGGAAGTAACATTTTTCACATATTCTCAAAGTTAATTTCATAGTTACATTGAATATAAGAGACTGAAAAGAATACAACGTTTCCTGTTCTCATAAATATATATTTGCTATTTTGATATCAGTACAGAGCACTCAGAAAATAGATAAGAGTGTGTGTATGTGTTTTACTGATATGCAAAGTTAGCTGATTTCTGTTGAATGACAATTATTTCCTCCAAGCTTGCAGAACCAAATTTTCTTTGAATGCACTCAGATATATCTCCATCAGGAAAGACTGAGCTCCCATCTTACTTCTTAGACGTGTTGTTAAATATACCGTGTAATGTAACTGTTGTGCACATTTGTTGCTATTTATGTGAAAGCCACTTGGGTTATTTCATCAATATCAATGAACTATATCCTTTCCACCTTGAAGTGAGATTAAATGAACAATTAAATATTAATATATTACTCAGCTTTTACCTATTGAGAAACACACAGCTATGTGAAAAAGAAAAGCAAATAAAATCTTCTATAAACCCACTTGAATGAAGCAAAAATAAGGAATTAAAAATCCAGAGGACAAACAAAACAAAACATAACCCTATTTCCCAAGTGTAACACTCTCCCAACTGTCCACTTTGTGGTGCGGTCTAAACCTTGGAAATATTTGTACAAAATCTGTTTAAATTTCACGTTTTAACATGTACAGTCGAAGGTAATCAGAAAAGTAAAGTTTTCCAAAAATTTTTTTAAATGTATATTGCAATGTAAATGTTTACAAAATGTCTGATAGCTTCAAGAATTAAAGCATAAGGAAATAGAAACAGCCTACAGTAAATTTAGGAAATAGAGAGTCTAAATATTTGCAGATTTCACCTTCAACGATAAGCTAATTGAGTGCTTATACATAATCTGTGGTAGATAGAGTAATTAGTAAGGAGCTTAAAACCAATGTTAAACTATTTTTCTACTTCACAGAAATATTGGTGTGCCTAAGTTTTATATTCCTACAACATGTTTTAGCTTAGCCTAGTTTGTATAGTTGAGTTGGACTATTACTTCCAGGATGTTATGGAATGCTGGTTGGCTTATTAATGTAGTCTAAGCACCCGGTATATGTTCAATAAAATGTGTTTGAATGAATGAATGAATGAATAAATCAGATATAGTTTTCATGTGATGTATACAAAGTAGATAAATAAACCTAATAAACTAACATTATAAAAATAAACTGAAGGGCTTCCCTGGTGGCGCAGGGGTTGAGAGTCCGCATGCAGATGCAGGGGACACGGGTTCGTGCCTCGGTCCGGGAAGATCCCAAGTGCCGCGGAGCGGCTGGGCCCGTGAGCCATGGCCGCTGAGCCTGCGCGTCCGGAGCCTGTGCTCCACAACGGGAGAGGCCACAAAAGTGAGAGGCCCGTGTACCGCAAAAAAAAAAAAATAAATAAACTGAAACTTTTCTTTCATATTCTTAGTATCATGTGGCTAAAAACTGGACCTTTTAAAAGATAATTTTGATCTTAATGTTTTCACTAAGAAAAGCAACTAAATTGTTTTAAAATTTAGTCATAGAAATAACCAAAGAAGTAGAACACTGATGCTTTTAACCAAAATTTTCTAATTTTTAGTCCTTATTTAATTTATCCCTACTTCTCTCTCCTTCCAATTATCTCAATATTTCTATCATGTATTCATTTAAGTTGAGGATATCATTCTCATTCTTATTTTTTTTTTTTAATAGACAACGTTTCCTAGGATTAGACGGGGGGAGAGAAACATTCTCAATTTCCCCCAAATTCAAATTTTATTCAGTGAAGTCCTTCAAAATACTTGTGGAAAAGAAATTATTTTCTCAAAATTAACCTTTCAGTCGGTGGAGTTTTAAAAAATCTTTGAACATTAAAGAAAAAAAAATTATGGGAATTCCCTGGTGGTCCAGTGGTTAGAACTCCTTGCTTCCACTGCTGGGGGCCCAGGTTTGATCCCTGGTCGCAGAACTAAGATTCCACAAGCCGCAGGGCACAGCCAAAAAAAAAAAAAATGTTTGTTAAAGAAAAGAATTAAAGTCGTGAAAAATTGTTTTCTAATCTTCTGTGATGTCTATAGCGTATTAAGTAGAAGGAATGTAGTAGCAAAGAATGGATATATAGAAATCATTCATTAAGTATGAATCATTGTTTTAAAAGGTCCACTAGCCAAATTCTTCACCCAAGTGCTATATAATTTGCTACGGACTTTCTTCTCTAACCTTATATGTTACCCTTCTCCCTCAGTCAGTGATCCTGGCTCTCCTTTACGTAGAATGGTGTGCCATTCTACATACGGCACACCAAGCTCTGCACTGCTTTGGAGTATTCAGGCCTGTTATTCCTTCTAGATGCCTCAAGATAAGTACCTCCTCCTTCCCCGCTTACATTGCTGCTCCCACCTATTAAACTTCTCTATATAGAGTCTCCTATTTACTCTTCAACACAAGCACCCTAAGAATTAACTCCATAGCACTTTGTCTCACTTTGAAGTTACGTATGGGAAGCTTCTTACATGGTGAGACCCACAAAAGCAGCAGCCATATTTCTTTTCCCATCAGTATCAGAAGGAGAATGCTTCAGCATGATGCTTGCCTTAAAAGTTTTAATGCAGTCTCAAATGTTAAACTTTCAGAGAAATCAACTACTTATGCTTATGTACTAAAAATAATTCCCTTTAGCATGTTAGAAATTTTAAAGTCTGTCTGAAACTAAATTTTAAAATTAATATATATTAATTAAAATTATAGCATGAATAATTATTTTATAAGATCCTTCATGTTTATAAAAATTATATACATTGTATTTATGTGCTCAGTACTTGATCTACTATAATAATCTACTTTTAATAAATGTCTCTTTAAATTTTTGACTAATGTTCCTAACAGATGGACAAAAGCATCAAGCATTAAAGATACCAGCTATAAAATAGATCCCAACTGCTATAGTTAAGGCATTTCCATGATTAAATAATACTTAGACATCAGAGATTACCTGCCTTAGAATTACCTGGAAACAGAAACATACCGGGCATAGACAGACCCTAGAGGGTAACTCCCTCTCCCTTTGTCTATGGAGCCTAACTTTCAAGGCAATTCTACCATATAATTTTGTCATCTTTATTAAAACATACTTATGGATAATTCAAAGTCTTTAAGAAAAAAAAGGTTTAAAGTAATTTTATGTTGGTCCAGAGAAGTTATATTGGCCTGCCAACCCGCAGCAAATAACCACATATGGATGTACCCAGAGAGCTACCAGCAGGCTTCTGAGTTATGGGACCGTAGGTTTATCTCAGCCTTCTGATAACAAACCACCGGAGAGCAAGCTGAATGGCAAGGGTGCTAGGAAGAATACATGGGCCCATAATTCAAACTGTGCTATGTTTTGTAATAATGGTGCCAATAATCTTTCCTTCCTCTACTCTTCAAACAGCAGGAAAAGTGATGGAGCCCTAGAGAAGGCCCTGTAAAAACAAGCACAGGATGGAGATTATTGGAATCCCTGAGTATTTTCATGGCTAAGACTTCATTATTCAGAGGTGCTGTTTGCATCTGGAAACTCAGAGGCTTATTCATGTTTTGTTTTAATGGCTGCCCTTTGTGCATTACACTTCCTTTCTAGCTAGATAATCTCACACCTACTCACCATTTCCTATATTGTCTTTATTTCTGCATTTGTTGGCCACAGAAAAATATGTTTTCCTGATGCTGAGGAGGGTTTATGAAACAATCATTCCTTGATATCTCAAACGGATGATAACTTTTTTAAGATCAAGTAAATTGGCAATAAAGGCAATAATGATTATCAACAGTATGGCTAATATTTTCTGAGCACCTATTGTGTTCAGGGCACTTTATAGATTTTAAATCTAAACTTCTCAACAACTCAACAAAATAGGTATTCTTAGTGCCTTTTAAAAATACGATATCAAGGCTCAAAAAGGTTATGTTATCTTGCACATTTTCAAAGACCTAGTGAACAGAAGTGCATTGATTAGATATTTGTGTGAATCCAAATCTATTCTGTTATGTCACTTCCTCTAATAAGCAATTGCAAGATCACTGGAGGAAATACCCTGTCTCTGATTTGCAAAGGTAAGGGACTGACTCTTGGACACCTTGGTACCATCAGTCTCCTTGCTTTGTGAATCTGTTCCTCACCATTTTCTCAGAAAACAGAGGTTTTCTTTTAGTATGCAGAGCCTCAACTGAACAACTTGAAATCAGAACTAAAATTCTTATAGTTTGGTTTCAGAGAAAATATCTTCCGTTGACACAATGATTATTTGCTTTCGTAAGGGAGGTTGATGTGACAAAAATCATCAAGTGACACTTTGTGCATGGGAGTACTTAATTAAAAAGTCTCTTCTAATTAAAAGCATGTGGGAGTAGGCACTGAGTGAAACTATTTAGATTACAAATTCCTAATAGTTCCAGAGTTCATTGTGATTTGATGTTTACAGCTCTAATTTGGTGTATAAGAAAGTAACTAGATCACTGAATAGTTTATTGCAGGTGTGAATTTTTGTGTGCTGCTTACTGTTATTATGCAGACTTGGATCTACAGATGAGTTAAAGAACAATTTTTGAACTCCCGGTAAAAATGAATCTCAGGTTTTAACATTAAAGTTGAAATCTTCAACTCAGACCATTAAATATAAAGACTCTATCTGTTATTTGTTAGCTGTGGATGAGGAGGGAGAAATGGAGAATGTCACAAAATTTCCAGTTCTGCTTTGTGTTCGTGAATTAAGTTTGCTCTGTTTTAAAATTAATTTTTATTTTATATTAGAATATAGTTGATTTACAATGTTGTGTTAGTTTCAGGTGTACAGCAAAGTGATTCAGTTATACATATACACTGATTTAATGTTTTTGCAGCTATTGTTATATGTAGTTATTTGTAACATCTAATGCATATAGACAGATATATAATTTAGCTTTTATTCCATATATAAAACTAAAGTATTGAATAGCTTGATCATTTACTTTAAAAGACTAATGATGTTTGTTCAATAACAATCACAATATATGATGAGATTTTATCTTAGAAGATGGCATACAAATTGGAATAATTTCAAATTACTTGACACCAGAAATCCATTGCTTTCATTGTATGAAAACTAAGTGGAATCATTAACAAGGGAGTATGTTACTGAAAAGTATTACTCAGTAGGCAAATAGGTATATATTCCAGTTTTGAATAGAACTCCCTTGCAAACACTTCCACAAGGATCTCTTACTCGTCTTTAGCACAAAGGGCTTAATAAATTACATTTCCTGTTAGAAAGTAGTTTTATTAAAAGTGGCATCTATTTGTTCAAAACTTATATCCAGACACCTGTAATCTAATGAAGTTTGCTGCTTCCACAAAACAGTTGCATGTGCCCATATCTCACTCCTCCAGAGCTGAGGAAAATATGAACATAACAGAGGGCAAACATATAAGATCATACATCTAGAAAGTTTAATATTTACTTAAATAATATTAGGTCAATATGAAATATAGTAACCCTGAGCTTCTCTCAACAGAATATCTTAATTATATAAAGTAAGGGAAACCAAAACAAGTGAGGAAAACAAATGTTAATGACTCATGTGATATTTGATAAGACAACGAAAGGAAGTCAAAATAAAAGCAAACAAACAGGAACAGATGGGAAGGATCTTTGTCAAGTCATAACCCTTCTTCTAAAACTCCTAAAGGAAGAAGCTAATTAAAGAAAATATTGTTTCTTGCTTTTTTTATAATTTTATATTTAGAGTAAGAACATTCTGCTACTGCTGAGGCAAAGAAGCAGAGACACAAAGTCTACATTTACCATGAGAAATATTTTAAGAGAGACTGATGTTCAGCACAAGCTCTTTTACAAGAGAATACTGGGTAAATATCATTTCTTCTCATGAAATGCAGATAATAACAGTATCAGTGATTTCCAGAAGTTATAGTCAAGGTTGTGTTCAAATATAATGAAAAAGTAAAAACTGAAAAAGTTGCAACAGATGTTGAATTTTAGGTATTTCAGGGTGATAGCTGCTGAACCTGAGGCCCACAGAGCTGGGTCAAAGTGAGAGAGGACTGAATCCCAGACCCCTTTTGAATGCTTTCTCTATAAGCACCCAGTGCCATTCTAGAGAGTGGGCACAGACTATGTGTAAGAAGGCACATCAACCAGGGTATTCTGTCTATACAAGCCAAACATACTAGTACAAGCAGTAGATAATGGATTATTTAGTAGACCAACATGGCCCAGCTCATTTGAAATCAGAATAGATAATATGTTTATTACAAGGCTAGTATGAAGTAAAGCTCTTGACTGCAGCTAATATTGCAAACAAAAATAGTTTTATAACTGAGAACAGCTTTTAAATATTTTTCAGTTTTCTTCAAAGAAGAAAGTGCATGAGAGAACACAGTCTAGTTTAAAACATGTCTGAGAACAGAGGATTATCTAAAGTTATGATATATAGGTTAAAAAGTAACCACATTTTTAGACAAAAAGAATGAAAGTGAATCCCTGTCCTTTACATATGAAGAAACTTTGTATTAGACTCTAGGTAAGCACACTAATAGGGGAGAGACCTGAACTTTGACAATTTGAACAAATTGGAGCAGGTGGAACTAGACTTTAGTTCTTGGGGAGCTAGAAGGAATCATCACTGGGCAGCCTGATTTAATCACACATTCTTTTTAAATGGGAAACTAAACAGACAAACCAGTAATGAAAGCTGAGCTGAAGAATGTGGAGAGAAGGCATTTGAAGATGGCTATGGTTAATCTTAGCCAGCTTGGAGTTATTTCGCCAACTCCAGCCCTGGGCAAAATACATTTTCCAAATGGCTAGATCAGTTTAAAGCAATTCAGCTCTCCTGAGAAGTGACATTCTTGTTATCAGTATCTTAAAGGGTCCCTTTGCCTGAACTTCAGGCTCAACTATGATGTTGATGCTCTCTGTTGGCAAAGAGGAATTTACTACCAAAGGTTAAGATAATTTTGGTTTAGTGGGTATTATGAATAAAATAAAAGATCTTTTATTCTGTAACTCAAGGATCTTTCCCAATTGGGATAGAAATCTAGACCCTGTGGTTCTATGAACTGATATCTATTTAAGAACTTAATGTTCTTAAAACCATATCTCCATGATTACAACCAAGCAAATTTGATTTTTAAAACATCATCATCATCAACTATCTACTACTTGTCTATTCAACAGGGAACAGGCAAGTCTATACTTCATGTTAAAAAATTAGCCCTCTGACAAAATGTTTTAGGTGTGAACGATCAGCCTATACTCATGCAGATAGGGTTTGGATCCCATACATTTATTACTAGGACCTAAGTGTTGTTACAACACTTGTCATAGGATCCAAACTCTTGTCCTCTCCTAAGTTGTTTTCACTATGCCAATACTTATACAGCTTTGCTGTCCTAGAGAAATTGATTAAAGTCTAAGCTATAATCTCTTTAAGAGTAGGTAACATACCATATGACTTTGTGTATTTCTAGCACATTGACCATTGCCTGGAACCTGGCAAGTGCTCAATAAATACATACAGAAGGAGCTATCAAAGTAACATTATAAAATGAGGGGAAGATGGATATTATGCACCTTTGGATATTATACCTTGAAAAGAACACAATGTTACTTGGGTAGTATACTGGCTTAGAATACACAACCTGAGTCTAATCATGAGGAAACATCAAACGCAAAATAAGAAACACTCTCTTAAGACTGTTTTTTTCAAAAATGTCAATTTTACAATTTTTTTAAAAGGCCAAGAAAACGCACAAGATCAAAAAGACTAAAGAGAAATTACAACTTAATATAATGTGATCCTAATTTGGATTCAGGAAGGCTATAAATGCTATAAAGGACATGATTGGGTCAAATGACAAAATTAGAATTTCAATGTCAGTTTGAATAAAAGTACCTTGTCAATGAAATATTTACTGGGCTGATAAATATGCTGTGTTTATGTATAAGAGAACATCCTTATTTTTAATAAGTACCCTGTGAAATACGTATGGGTAAATATAACAGGTAAAGAACCATGATTTATACATCTCACTCTCAAATACTTCAAAAAATACTACGCAGATAGAGAAAATTATAAAGCACATGGAACAAAACATTAAGAATAAATGAATCATCTTAAAATGCATATGAGAGTTTTAATATTTTTGAACTTTTCTATAAGTACAACTTTTTCAAATGTAAATTTAACAAATAAAACAGTTTGCCTAAGTGAAATGAAATTTTAATACATCCCCAATATCAGGTATTTATTCATAACTAGTTGAAGGTTTACACTGTCCACTATCCACATACACTTTTTCACTGATTATATGGGAAGTTTTCTCATGGTAAATATGTTTTCTGCTTAGGAGCAAGGTTTTGAGAAGTCCTATTCAAGTATTAGATAGTAAGACGATGCTTAGTGATTTTCTAAATAGAGTTCTTCAGAAAAACCAGGCTCAGATTCATGAAACTTACTGGACTGAGGGTATGCACATAAGCTGGATTCTGGTCTATTGGTCCACTATGTTTGAATGGTAAATTTACAATTGTAAAGTTTATGAAGTCTACCTAACTGTATTACTTGTTAGTGAGGGCTGTGTATGCTAATGTGCACTTGTTGGTATAAAGAAACTATTGTTCTGTTTAGCTGTTTGAAGCACAGTTTATCTTCTAAAAGTTTATGAGAAACAAAAACAAAAAGCAGAACACAGACATTGTTAAAGTTTTGTTTTGTTTCTGTAAATAAAGAAAAATTATATTGCTGCTAGGTCTACTATGCTAAAGTATTTTTGTGTGTGTGTTCTAATCAAGTATTCATTAGTACGAAGTGAGAATCCATCAGAGAGGTTAATGTACCATCAAGTGAGAATGGGGTACTTTGCACTTAGGTTACCTTGTTCTGATTGGAAGGTGAGACCTCCCAACTTCAGCAAAGAGAAGCACAATGGAATCTCTTATTACTTTCTCCATTCTTCTATTCATTTCTGGGAGAACAAAGACTAAGACACAGGGATGGAAGGAAATCATTTGAGGGTATATCTGAACCTTAGTGATGATGGAAAAATTGTCTACTATGCTTAATAAAAATGAAGCATAAAAAAGTGATTCCTTATTTGATAAAAATAAGATACTGCCGAGAAGAGAAACAAGGGACTTTCAAATCAAGCATCTGTATCCTTTAGAACTGCAAGAAACAAGCAAAATCTTCAGTGAATAAATTGAGTTTTCAGAAAAAATATATGTGTTATCTCTAGAGAACAAACCAAAGGTGGCAATGAGAAGGGCAGTTCTTATCAGAGCCTAGTTATTTTCTTTTAAGTTTGGTAGAAAAAAATCATCTTTCTTTTAAAAGTTTAGCATTTTTATGTTTCTATATTTTTTATAGCATGACTAATACAGTAATTTTAATAAAATTATATTTGTTTACAGAAGTAATTGTGAATGAATAAGGTTCTAAATATCTAGAGCTTGATTTGACATTTATACAATGCTGAACCAAAATGCTGGTCTAGTGCTAAACTTAACAAATGTCAAACTTCAATGAAAGCTCTCAAATGTTTTCAGTAAATATGAGAATTGTTTTTAACTAAAGAAATGGCACTTTTGTGGGGAATAGCTTTTCTTTACATCTCATCCAATGGAATCAAGTATTTAGACCACATGTGGGTGAGAACACTAACATGCTATACAAGAACTCTTAAATAAGATAGTTCTCTGTGCACTAAACTCTAAAACTAATACATAAGGGATCAGTTCAGAGATGTGCAGAGACAGATTAAAGAGATAGATTATCAAACAGACAAGAAAGTGTGTTGACAGAATTATCATATCTAAAGAAAGAATATGAGAATCAGTTGAGTGTTTGTCATACAGAGTTGATCAGGCAAATTTTGGCAAATGCACATTAAAGCATGAACCAGGGATAAAGTTTCCATCAAAGACTGATGTGGACATCTGGTCTACCTTTACATACATTCCTGAGCTTATAAAATATTTGCATTATATAATACTCATTGGTCCGATCCCATTCTCACCAGGTAACTTGACAATTTTATTTTTTGCATAGCTCTTTATGGTAGGAATCCTCTAAGACGGCTAGCAATGCCCCCTGCTACCTGGCAGTCACATCCTTGTGAGATACCTCTCCCCTTTAAATGTGGGCTTTATCTAGCGACTTGCTTCTAATGAAGAGAATATGGCAAAAGCGATGAAAAGTCACTTCCAAAATGAGACTATAAAAAACTGTGACTTTCGGCTGGCAGACACTCTTTCTCTGGATCTTTTCACTTGCTTGATCAGATGAAGTAGGTTACCATGTACTGAGTTGCCCTAGGAAGGGTCCACGTGACAAGGAATTGATGATGGATTCTGGCTAATAGCCAGCGAGGACCTGTGACCCTCAGTACAAAACCCTTGAGGACATGAGGCATGCCAACAGCCATATGACTGAGCTTGGAAGTAGAGCCTGACTCAGTTGAGTCTAGAGATGACTGCAGCCCCTGCCAAATCTTTTCTGCAGCTTGAGGGAGACCCCGAAGCATAGGACCCAGCTAAGCTACTCCCAGATTCCTCACATACAGAAACTGTGAGATAATGAATGATGTAAACCATGAAGTTTCAATGTAGTTTGTTGTGCCACAATATATAATAAATACTCCTTCTTTTATAAGAAAGATGTGCTGGTCAATGTCACAGGTAAATATTTCAGTTCTTGTGACTTACAGTGTTTTAGTATACCTTAGTCTGCTCTCTTTTAGAACACAGAAAAGACTGATAACCCAACTCTGCATCTTGTGGAACTCACTAAGCCAAATTCTGCCTTGTGAGTGGTGCTCCTGGAAGTCTGCCTGCATTTCACAGAAACAGCAAAACCAAGTTGCATAATTCCCAGTACAATATTTCTTGTCTTACTATATCAAAATAACTTTTAAAAACCTCTCTGGTTTGCTACTAATGGAATAAGTTATTTTAAATCACAGAATATTTATTTTCACAATTGTAAAGGATTTGTTTTGCTCTTTTAAAAAAATATATATTTTTGTGGAAGTGGAAATCATTTGTATTACCTTAGGGTACTTTGATTCTATCGGGAATAAAACATAGATATTCCTTACAGATTGATGATCTTATTTCATGATATATGGTGACCTTCTCAGACTTAAAGACAGTAACTTTCAGTAGTCTAATCCTATATTAAACTTGTTTCAGAATAATGACTGTATCAAATCACTTGATCCAATGTGACAGAAGTAACCATCCTGGGAAATATTATAGCTCCATACTGCTGGAATTGTTACCATTTGATTAGCTATCAAAAAAGAAAAGAAAGAGAAGGAAAAAAAATTCTAGACCACTCTATTAAAGCCACCTAGAAATCAGACAATCTTTGTAATGTTTTTCAGAATCTTTGGTTCAGTAGTGGTGACTGGCTAAGTTCAGTTTGGGTTAAATCTGGTATCTTGCAATATTTGAAGCAATATTATTATACTGCATGTTTTCCAAGGAAACAAACATAATTCTTTGCAAATCGATCAGGAAAATATCAACAAGACAGCCACAAACAATAATAAATGTAAGACACTAAGTGCTTTCTAAAATGGAAAGTAATGAAAAAAAAAGACAAAATGTGCTATCACAAAAATATGCAATGCTAATAGACAATTTGGCATTTTATAAATTTTCTGTCTCTGTATACACAAAGAATTTCAGGAAACATCTGAACACTCTAGACTTACTTACAATTTATGTTTAAGTTCCAATTAGTTTTCAGCATATATTAAATCCCATGAGATTGCCAAATTTCTTTAATACAATTTCAAAAAATAAACACAAAAATTCTACAAATAAACATCTTAAGTATAATAAATGTGCATATATTTAGAAAGAAGATAAATGCCGATATATGTATGTTTCATGCCCACTTTGAAATTCTGCCCTGGGTCATTGTAATATAGGCCACTATTTCCATTAAAATTAGTAGCTTGTGGCTGTGGTTACTGTCAGTATTTCCTTATACTCCTTTCGCTAGCAATTGTGACATGAATAAATTAAGTTATATCACCATGTAGATCATTATATCCTGAATTAAGGTTAGATTTCAAGAAGCATTATGAATTTAAGGAACTCATCTAGGATTATGTCAAAATTACTTTAAAATAAAATCTTTATTTTCCTACCATAGGGACTATGCACTACTCTTAATTTAGGGCTATTTCTCAGTTGCACTTGGACAACATCAAATTGTTCAACCAGGAATGCTTATTTTATCTTAATAACCCTGATTCATTTCAGTCGGACTTCAGTTCCATCTCTTTTTAAGGTAACTTACTTGTACAGTATAAAAATATTAAGTTGTAAGTCTTGGATAATAAACCTTGCCTTTTCTCATCCAGTCTTTGATAGATAGCATCATGGTGTCTAAATGAGGAGTTCACTACTTTATCAGGCTTCTTTAGCAGGTCCTGTTCTTTAGGAGTTCAGTACTCAGATGAGGATTCTCTAAATGTTGTAACTCTAACCAGACTCTTGATGACTCTATTACCAAATGCCTTATGTATTGAAAAATCATGGTGCTCCTAAAGCTTAAAATAAGACTAGTACTATTTTGGCAGATCACAAACTTGTTGTGATAATTCAGAACACTATTACATGAGCACTTTTTCTTTACTTACCAAGTCTAAAAAAATAAGTGTAATTTTTACTTTCCCTTCATCAAAATAAGAGTGCATTATACTGTTCAAATGATTGCAAAGGATATCAATGCATTAGAGGGAAAAGCTAACAATGAGAGTAAATGATTGTTGCATTTTTTTATGACTCTATTCAATGCAGTTTGATTACTTGAAAGGACTGGTATCCAATGTACTGCCATACAAAACAATATCATGAAAAATACATGTCTCTTAATGCAAAGTTGAACTGACAGTTTGTCATAGGTAAAATCTGCAGAATCAACCAAGATGCAAAATAACTCAGTCAAAATATGAATTATCTAATATCTCACTATGTATTTTTATCATTCTTTATTCTAATTTTATGTGTATAATATAGCACTGTAAATTTTTTGGTTCCAGTTTTATTACACTCACTTTAATGGACAAAATTCAATGCTGAGTAATCCATCCTTTCTAACTGCCGTAAAAAAATCTACATTATGTTTTCTCTATTTTAAAAAAAAATATGTATTAGGTTATTCATTACAAATAAGGATGGTGCAAAGTGAGAGAAATCTGTTAACTCATAACCATTTGAACATACTTAGCTTCCCAGTGTTGCATTTGTTACTTATCATAATCTTTTCTTGGGGTGGAGGGAGGGTGGCTTGATACTCTGGCCTTTTCAGAAGAATGACAATAACAACATTATGCAAAAAGATTCTATATTTTCTACATAAGACTTTAATGGTGCCCAAAGCTGTGTCTCTTGTCTAGACTTTACATTGAAATCGCCTCACATTCAAGTGCCAGCTCTATGTCTACCTAGATGGGTACTCTTCAACTCTTATCTAAAAGCCCAGTTGTCATATCAAAACCAGTAGCAGGAAGGCAAACTCATCATCCTGTACTCTAGCCTGGATCTCTTTCCCAGATTATCTATTTCAAATTACCAACCACTATTTTCAAAGCCCTGCAGTTTGATTTCCCTTGTATTTCAAATGCACCTTCCTATTTATTTTTTGCCCACCACCATAATTTGGATGTTCATTACTTCATTTGTGAATACATTACATTCTTCACTTCTCACTCTTTATCAACTCCTCCTATACAATGTTTACATTGTATTTAGGATTTAGTATATTTATTTCAGATGTAAAACAAGGGGAACCAGGTTTCCATTTTAATAAATATTATTTAGGAATCGGTTTAAAGCCATACTCAGAAGCAGTCATAATATTTATTTCTCTTGTTTGCAAAAATTATATAAAATTTGTCAATAATGTGGATTCTCAGAGATTTAGACTTACATATGTAGACTTAAATGAATCTTCACCAATCATGCAATTGGAATTAATTGCTTTGTTTGTGTTCTGAAAGTACTTTGTTTACATTTCAGAAGCAGTAGATCAAAGTGTTATTCATTAAAAGAGAACAATAGATCTTTTATAGCTTTTGAGAAAAAAATCAAGTTTTCTAAATTTCAGATTTAATCTATTAAATTAACTTTATGCCTTGGAACATGTATGTTCCCAATAGTATACTAGTGAGTTCTTATAAACAACAAATCTAAAAATGAATTACACTGGAAAAACTTCAAAGTTTGGCTACCTAAAATGTTTATAGAGTATGTTAGTTTTTAAATAAAGAGAACATAGACACATGATATAGCCATATTTTAATATGTTAAAATTATTCCTCTTTCATATAAAAATTTAAATGTATAAATATTTCATATTTTTATATAAGTAAAATTTGACTTATAGTTCCTACCATCCCTGAACAACACCTTGACACCCACAGCTTTATCAGTAGGAATTAACTCAATATGTATTTTAGTAGAATTATTTATGTTTCTCTGTATCGCATGAGAGTATGAATTATTTAGAAAAGATACCATGTCTTTTGCATTTTTTCTGGCCTCAGCACTTAAGTATTAAGCATTTGTTAAAATGAATTAGTTACAGCAGATTATATGTTAAAAAACTCAAAAACTACACTATTATTAAAGTTAAGTGATAGTTTAACTTTTTAGTCAAAGATATTAGTTTTAAAGCAAGACCTTGTTTAACTTTAATGCAGTGCTTTTGGAGTCTGCAAAATACTAAACATGGACTTTGAAAATCCAAGAAGATGTCATTTTTAAAAATGACACTCATTTTTCACAGGAAACCATTTAAAAATTTTTTTCTCACCAAATGTTCATGAGATGATTCTCAGACGAGGACACTGATAGCAGTCTGGAAGGTATGTTGGAAAAGCATGCTTATCTATGTTTTTCCATTCCACACTGTAGTGAAGATTTTACAGTAATTGAAATGAGTTGTTAAAGTTAGAGGAGTTTCAAAGAGAGAGCAGATGAAAAATACTTAATTGAAAGTAATGAGAACAGAAATTTTAAGGTTTCATTAAAACTTAAATTCATGGTTTTGGCACTTCTAGAATTTTCCTTCATGAGATATCTTTATATTCTGTATTTATTAGCCTAACCATATGAAAATGTAGACCTTCAGTTAGTGTTTAGAGAGGGAGAAGGCAAAAACTACAATAAAGAAGGAGCTAAAATTAAAAGTAAGCAGAAAAATATGAAAAACAATATTTTATTATGTTTGTCACATACTAACTTGTTTTTCTGAGAAATCATAAATTCTGTCAATAGTAAAAAGCAATAAAAGTCATTATTTTCAAGTCTCTAAGCAGTCACTGATCCATTAAACATTGCTAAAATTGCATGCATACTTGTTCCCTAATACTTCATGTAAAAGCACCACTTCATGTGTTAAAATATATAAAGCCCATAGATTTGGAATGATGAGATAAAAAATTACTCCTTTGTTGACTATAAATTTTTAACATTAAGAAAATATTTGGAAAGGTTTTTTGCATTACCTTTGTTTTGTAAAAATAACATGCAAAGGAGCCAACTGAGTTGTGATAATTCACAGCTTTTCTATGTGAATTGTTACATTTAAATAAATGCTTGTGTTCCAATTTTCTCACAAAGGAATAGAATTGCATTTTGAAATACTGTTGAAAACAAGGCACCGAAGAACTGCTTTTGAGATCAAAGTGGGCAGTTAGTAATAATTTTTATGTGACTTCACTAAAACAAAACAAACCCCCCAAAATCTAGCTATACTGAAATGTAAGTATATAAGCTTCCTAAAAATATTGACCTAATTTTGTATGTTTATTTACAACCACTCAAGCATTAATTTTCATAACATTTTATTTTCATAACATTTTCACTGTATAGATCAATGCTATCAGTACTTTTGGAATTAGTCGGTCAAGATTTTTGTTGTGGATGTGAAATTATGAGATGAGAGAATGTGGAAACTAAGTTAAGTATTATTCCCATCTTTGGACCAAAACGAAGTTTGCTCTGTTGTTAACAAGATAGCTCATATTCCTTAGTGCTTTTACTTCTTTCAAATGGATCGTCTGTTGCGGTGGGAGCCATGGTTTATTGATGACCAATCCCACGTCCTGGATTTGGACTTGACATGGGTAACTTTGTGAGAGCCAGTAAGGAGGTTTCTGTCTAGCCTGCACTAAAATCAGTTCAATGCAATGGGGCCACCTTGCCCTACTTTGCTATATTAATAGGTGTAGCAAGGAGCTGTAAGTCACTAACCGAAGATTGCCTGCATTTTAACTCATTGTAAGGCTACAATAAACTATCTACAAATAGTGGGATAATATGATATGGAAAAACAGTTTCTTACAGTCACATTTTGATTCTGCTGCTGATAAACCTTGGAAAATTAGTGTAAATATATCACTCATCTCAATAAGTTTCCATCTGGGAGAGCTATGAAGAATTATACGAAATTTACTATTCTAAAAGACCATAAGCATATGAGTGCCATGCCATTAGCATTTTTCTTTTTATCTACCACATTTACTCCACTCTTTTCATTTACTGAAACTTGGGTATGTTAACCAAGACTGGTTCTGAATTCTTAGGGAAATATAAGCCAAGGAGCTACGTTATATAATTAACCAAACCTTTAAATTAAATAACCTTCTGCATTTATTTAAATGCATCTCATTCTAATTTTTTTTTTTTTTTTTTTTTGCGGTACGCAGGCCTCTCTCTGTTGTGGCCTCTCCCGTTGCGGAGCATAGGATCTGGACGCGCAGGCTCAGCGGCCATGGCTCACAGGCCTAGCCGCTCCACAGCATGGGGGATCTTCCCGGACCAGGGCACGAACCCATGTCCCCTGCATCGGCAGGTGGACTCTCAACCAGTGCGCCACCAGGGAAGCCCTCATTCTAATAATTTAAGAAGTAAAATTAGAATCTATAAAACAAAAAATTTCACATTTTTATTCCTTTGCAATAATCAAACCACTAAAGTGCCTGATAAAATGGAATAAATCTGAATTGTACACATTTGAAAAAAAGATATGGGCAGGTGGGCCTCAAAATTCTATCTCAAAAGTATGTCTGAATTCAAAGCAGTTAGGGGAAGTCATTGCATTCACTCTAAAAAGCTTGGAGAGCTCTTCTCTTTACTTGTGATTTATTGTTATTTCCGATTTGGTTTACATATTGACAATCTGATACACTATGAGTTTTTTTATTGAGAGAACTTTCTTCTGTCTTACTATTAACAGAGAACATAAATGAACGTTTATCGTGTTAAGGCTTCCACATTTTAAAAAAAATCTGTCACTTTATATAAAAATGTGTATCTTTGAATTCCCTCAGAAAACATATATGGTCGTACCAAGCTTATGGTCCCATTTTGGGCAATAGTTGGCTTGCACCCAGAACCGTATATGGGTTTAGAAAAGGAATGTACTTTCTACCCTTATTGTCTTATATCTAATCTTTTCTCATTTGTGAAATTTCTCTTTATTCCCAACATTTAAACTAGAGATAAAGTCTAGACTCTGAGATTTCATATAACATTGCTGGAGAAACATAAAAATCAGTCCAGGAGAGAGAGACAAGATGGCGGAAGAGTAACACGCGGAGATTACCTTCCTCCCCACAGATACACCAGAAATACATCTACACGTGGAACAACTCCTGCAGAAAACCTACTGAACGCTGGCAGAAGACCTCAGACCTCCCAAAAGGCAAGAAACTCCACACCTACCTGGGTAGGGCAAACAAAAAAACCCTAAAAACAGAGACAGAGGATAGGGACGGGACCGGCACCAGTGGGAGGAAGCCGTGAAGCAGGAAGGCTTTCCACACACTGAGAAGTCCCGTCGCGAGCGGAGACTGCGGGTGGCGGAGGGGAAAAGCTTCGGAGTCGCGGAGGAGCGCATAGCCGCAAGGGCGCGGAGGGCAAAGCGGAGAGATCCCCGCACGGAGGATCGGCGCCGACCGGCACTCAGCAGCCCGAGAGGCTTGTCTGCTCCCCCCGCCGGGACGGGCGGGGCTGGGAGCTGAGGCTCGGGCTTCGGTCGGAGTGCAGGGAGAGGACTGGGGTGGGCAGCGTGAACACAGCCTGCAGGGGGCTAGCGCACCACGGCTAGCCTAGCCGGCAGGGAGTCCAGGAAAAAGTCTGGACCTGCCCAGGAGGCAAGAGGCTTTTTCTTCCCTCCTCTTTGTTTCCTGGTGCGCGAGGAGAGGGGATTGGGAGCGCTGCTTAAAGGAGCTCCAGAGACGGGTGTGAGCCGCGGCTACCAGCGCGGACCCCAGAGACGGTTCTGAGACGCTAAGGATGCTGCTGCCGCCACCAGGAAGCCTGTGTGCGAGCACAGGTCACTCTACACACCTACCCTCCTGGAGCCTGTGCAGCCCGCCAACGCCAGGGTCCAGGGATCCAGGGACGGCTTCCCCGGGAGAACGCACAGTGTGCCTCAGGCTGGTGCAACGCCCCGGAGGTCTCTGCCACCGGAGGCTCGCCCCGCTCCGTGCCCCTCCCTCCCCCCGGCCTGAGTGAGCCAGAGCTCCCGAGTCAGCGGCTCCTTAAAACCAGTCCTGTCTGAGCGAAGAACAGACGCCCTCCGGCGACCTACACGCAGAGGCGGGGCCAGATCCAAAGCTGAGCCCCGGTAGCTGTGCGAACAAAGAAGAGAAAGGGAAATCTCTCCCA
>RJWK010012115.1:0-40919 GCA_004363435.1 Platanista minor
TACGCGGGCCTCTCACTGCTGTGGCCTCTCCCGTGGCGGAGCACAGGCTCCGGACGCGCAGGCTCAGCGGCCACGGCTCACGGGCCCGGCCGCTCCGCGGCACGTGGGATCCTCCCGGACCGGGGCGCGAACCCGCGTCCCCTGCATCGGCAGGCGGACTCCCAACCACTGCGCCACCAGGGAAGCCCAATGGTAAGCTTTTAAATCACGAAAGTAATATGCATCATGCAAGAGATTTTGGAAACCACAAAAAGAAGGAGAATGGCATCCCCGGAAAACTATCACTGTCTCACTTTAGCTTCCTTTTAAGTACGTTTCCTCTACAGCTGTACATGGAGTTCTGTAACCTGTTTGGTTTCCTTTCATATTGATTCCCTGCAAACATGTTTTGTTATTTTATTTGACCTATGCACACACAAACATGCAAAGTGAAAAGGAGGGAGGAGGGGGCAGAAAGAAAACAAAGGAAGAAGAGAGTTTGAGAGACAGAGAAGAGGGAGAGAGAATAGAGCAGGAAAGACAGAGAAGGGAGAAAACGGAGTTTATTAGATTTGTAAAAATCACCTTAAGTTTACAGAGTACACACAGCTCCGTGTGCCTATAGGTGTGACCTCAATAACCCTACCAAATTTCAGGACAGGTTATTGGGTAAACATGATGTGTACCTTGACGAAATAAAGGAAGTTTACTAATAAGAACCAACGAAGGTTAATTAAGAAAATATCATGCTAAACTTGGAGCTTCCTTCCTTCCCAGTTTCCTTGGACTTGTCTTTTCTCATTTCCCCAGAGTGGAATCCACTCTCGTTTTACCCAGAGACACAGCACCACTCACACCAAACAGAATGTGATGTGTAACCTGTTTTTCTGCTTGTACTTAAGGACACATGTAAGGTTCCCTGAAGTTGTTACCATCCCCATAAATCACTCCTTTAACGGTTATAGAGTCTTCCATTCGGCAGACATCATGCTATTTCCTCAGCCAATCCCATCCTCCTAGGAATTTGGGTTTTATTCCCACCCTTTTCCGATTAATAAACAGTGGTGTAACATACATCTCTATGGATAAAGCCATTTCCACATCACAAAGTATTTCTGTAGGACAGAGTCTGAAAACAGGAATCAATGAGTAAGAATTTTATTTATTTATTTATTTAGTTAGTTAGTTATTTAGTCTACGTTGGGTCTTCGCTGCTGCACGCGGGCTTTTTTCTAGCTGCAGTGAGCAGGGGCTTCTCATTGCGGTGGCTTCTCTTGTTGCAGAGCACGGGCTCTAGGCGTGTGGGCTTCAGTAGTTGCAGCACGTGGGCTCAGTAGTTTCAGCTCACAGGCTCTAGGGCGCGTAGGCTTCAGTAGTTGTGGCACTTGGGCTCAGTAGTTGTGGCTCACGGGCTCTAGAGCACAGGCTTAGCAGCTGTGGCACACGGGCTTAGCTGCTCCGCAGCATGTGGGACCTTCCCAGACCAGGGATCGAACCCCTGTCCCCTGCATTGGCAGGCGGATTCTTAACCACCAGGGAAGTCCATCAATGGGTAGAAACTTTAAAAGGTAGGACTATTTTGGGCCCTTGACATATGTCCCCACTGTGCTAACTCAGGAGGGGCCGTGACCAGGGCTCACCCTAACACACCCTCAAATCTCAGGGCTCTTTCCAGTGCATGATGGGATGGCCACACCTGCAGCAGGGTGGATATTTAGGGTGTGGAGATGGGAGATGACACGCTCCCAGGGACTCCAGGCCCACACAAATACAGAGGATGTGTTTTGGGTTGCCCGTTTGCCTAAGGTCCCTTTTCTAGGAATCAACACTACCTACAGCTGATGAAGGGGAGGTTCCACATGGCCACGTTTGTACCCCATGAGCCTGCCTGATGGGGAGAGGCATCTCTCACTCGGGGCCAGCCAAACCACCAGTGACCAGAGAGGTTCTCTCTTGAACTTAGAAGCCAAAATTCTTAACAAAGTGTCAGCAAATCAACCCCAGCAATAATATGAAGGATAATACATCCTGCATAAGTTGAACTTATCCCAGGAATGTAAAGCTGCATCACCATGTGAAAGTCACTCAGAAAAAAATGATATGATTATCTCAATGTATGCAGAGAAAGCACTGAACAAAATTCAACATCCATTCATGATAAAAAATGTCAGCAAACCAGGAAGAGAAAGTAACTTCCTTAACCTGATAAAAGGCATCTATAAAAAATGAACAGCTACCATCATACTTAATGATGAATGTTTTTCCACTGAGATCAGGAATGAGGCAGGGATGTTCTCTCACCACTCCTGTTGCCACTGGACTAGCAGTCCTAGTCAGTGCAATAAGGCAAGAAAAAAAAAAAAAAAAGGCTTTCAGATTAGGAAGAAGAAATACAACTGTCTCTGCAGATGGCAGTAGCAACTACATAGAAAATCTGACGGCATCTACAAAAAAAGGCTGTTAGAACTAATAACTGAGCTTAGCGAGGTTGTAGGATACAAGTTCAACATACAAAAAGCAATTGTATTTCTATATACGAGCACAAACATTTAGAAATTTAAAAAAATGTCTACCTGCCATTTGCAACAGCATCAAGAAATGAGGAATACTTAGGGATAAATACAACAATAGCTGTATAAGAGCTGTACACTGAGAACTTTCAAACACTGATGAGAGAAATTTTAATAAGACCTGCACAAAGAGAGACATACATAACCATGGATAAACATCATGAGTTAGAGAAATGTGAATTAAACCACAGTAAGACACCACTATGCACCCATTCAGACGGCTACAATAAAAAAGGCTGACCAAGTCCAGAGCTAGTGAGGACATGGAGCAGTGCATGCACTACTCTTGGGAACATAAAGCAGTGCAATCACACTGGAACAGTTTGGCAGTTTCGTAGAAAGTTAAATATACATTTACTGCTATGGACTGAATGTTGATGTCCGTCCTCCCAAAACTTGTATGTTGAAATGCTAATCCTCAGTGTGATGCTTTTGGAGATGGAGCCTTTGCGGGTGATCAGGTCATGAGGGTGGAGTCCTCACAGTGGGATTAGTGTCTTCATAAGGACAAACCTGAGAGGGCTTGCTTCCCCTCTCCTCTCTGCCACGTGAGGACACAGCCAGGAGTCTGCCATGGTTTAAATGTTTGTGTCCCCCTAAAATTCGCTTGTTGGAATCCTAACTCTCAATGTGATGCTGTTAGAAGGCAGGGCCTTTGGGAGGTGCTTAAGCCAGGAGGGGGGAATTCTGATGAAATGAATGGGATTCGTGCCTATAAAAAAGGCTGCAGAGACTCTTAGCTCCTTCCGCCAGGCAAGAATACACCAAGAAGTCTGCAGCCGGAAAGAGAGCCCTCGCCTGACCATGCTGGCACCCTGATCTCCAACTTCCGGCCTCTAGAACTGTGAGCAATAAACTTCTGTTTACAGTAACCACCCAGTCTGTGGTATTTTGTTATAGCAGCCCGAATGGACAAAGACACCAGCCGTCTGCAAATCAGGAAGATGGTGTGCACCACAAACCAAATCAGCCAGCACCTTGATCTTGGACCTCCCAGCTTCCAGAACTGTGAGAAATAAACGTCTGTTGTTTAAGCCCCACCCCACCTCCAGTGGGTGGTATTTTGTTATAGCAGCCCCAACTAAAACATTCTACCCCTAGGCTTCACCCAAGAGAAATGAAAGCACACGCCCGCAGAGGCTTGTTCCAGAACGTTCACAGCAGCTCTACTTGTGATCGCCCAAACTGGAAACAGCCCAGATGTTCATCCACAGGTCCACAGATGAACAAACTGGGGCAAATCCACCCAATGGACTATGACTCAGAAATAAAAAAGGAATAAGCAATTGACACACACAACGTGGATGAATCTCAAAGTAATTGTGCTGACTGGAGCAAGACCAGAAAAAGGACTTATTATTGTATGATGCCATTTATATGAAATTCCAGAAAATGAAAACTCACCTAGAGGGATCAGAGGTTGTGTGGAGATGAGGGCATCGGAGGAAGGGATCAAAGACACAAGGAAATTTCTGAGGGTCAAGGGCGTGTTTACTACCTTGATGCCGGCGATGGTTTCATAGGTGTAGACCTATGTCAAACACCTTGCACACTTTAAATACGATAATTTATTGTATGTATTATTCCAACAAAGCTGCTAAAAATAAACCCCCTATTGCCCCCCTTATAGCTCTCTGTCCCTGGAATGAGTGTCACCCTTCTCCAAATGACACAGCAGAGGCCCCACAACCCACAGAGCTGCTTCTCCTGATTATGATGGGATGGTTCCTCCCTCCTCTGGAATTTTCCACCTGCCCTAAAGTGGGCAAAACTCTGAGGTCCTTCCAGCCAGCTGCTTGCCTCTCTGCATGAAGCCGAATTATCCGCATTTAACTGGAAATTCACTGTGGACGTTTGTTGGAACAGAGCTTTATATGCAATGCAGAGAGCATCCAAACAGACGTGGTCACTTTAAGAGGAAGCGTCTCAGTCCACAGTGCTGTTTTCAGTCCCGCCAGCACCGCTTGGTGAGCCCTGCCCAATGCCCATTTTAAAGGCTCTGCCCGCCTTCTGCAAAGGGATGCGCACAGAAGGCTGTGCCCTCTCCCTCCCCCGGACCTGCTGTCTCATCGGCATCACAACCCCTGGGCCCCGGCCCAGACCTGGGCAGGTGAGAGGCAGGCACAGAGGGAGCACCATTTGACTCACAAGCTTCCAGACGATTCCATCAACCTGGGGACCACAGGATGAGAAGAAGCTGGCCTGTCCATCCAGGAGATTCTGTGATGAAAGGCCCGCACGGGCACTTCACTCCATCAGTGAGCGGAGCTGTGTGGTCCCCTGGGTGCAGGGGTTCCTGCACAGGTGACGGGTAGCCAGAAGATTCCAGGGCCCCGGGAACACAAGGGCAAATCCATGCCCAACACCTACAGGAGCCAGAGAACAGGCACAAAGCTGCTTTCCCTGGGGACTCCCTTCTGGCTAAGATGCCCAATCAAGCCCTCCAGACGAGGGGTTTGTGCCATCTGTGTGTTTTTCCAGTCCGCGTGTCTCTGCACAGAAAGGCGTGAGGGTTGCTGTGTGTCCGTTTCCGGGTGTGTTTTTGTACCAGCTACTCCATTCTCTGGCATCCACTTGGGCGCCTGTGTCCTGTGTGTTTCCATATGGATTCTTCTCTGGGTACCTCTTTTGCTCTGGTCTGTGTGTCTTGCGGATGCCACCGTCTATGGTTCTAAGCCTTCACTGCAGGTCAGTGCTCAGTCCTCTCTCCTGACTCGGGACACCGGGGACACCTGTCCACACACCTTAGAAATTCACAATCAGGGAGGGGGAGGGAGGGGACCACGAGAGGGAGGGGTGGGTGGAGGCTGCTGGCGGGGGGCAGAGCCCCCAAGGTCAGAGTGGGTGGGGGGGAAGATAGGAGGCGCTTCACTTTGACCTTGTTCTCAAATACGCAGTTACCAAGAAAGAAACAGGACCCGCCACGGGGGAAATACCGAACGCCTGCGGGATGTTCACAGCACAAAGATCATTCACTTGCTGACTCCATGAACTAAAATACTGCCTGACTCCAACCCGACGGCTGGCATTTATACTACTGCCAGGGACTCTGGGTGCCCGATGGCTCTTATTTAAGGAGCACCTTACCGTGTGTGGGGTGCCCTCTGTGCCACCGCAGCAGGAGGAACACGGAAGAACGGATGACTCCCTGGGTCAAAGCCCGAAGTCCCAGGCCTTGGGGAGGAGTTTGCTACAAAGAGGCTGCTGAGCAGGGTCCCTCCGTCACCCCGCTTCTGGAAACCGTGGGTTTCTTCCAGGAACACCAAAGCCCCCTTCCACCCCCTGTCCATCTTGTGATCGCCATCTATTTGCTTCTCTTCGCTCCAAGGCTTACCCCAGAGCGCGTTTTTCCACATCCTTATAAACCTTTAATTAACAAGCCGAAGAGACATTTTATCTGGCAGGGCCTGACCTTTCTGCTCTGTGTTGGAATTTATCGATACCAGCGGAAACAATCATCTCAGAGGCCATTTCACAAGCACCGGATAGCTTATAGCCACACTTTTGTCAAGGTAAACGAGCTCCTTATGACTGCGGTTATAGCTCTAAGCATTTTAAGGGGGACAAAAAGGGGCATGAAAGTCACAGATAACCTCACATTTTTCCTGCATCAGTGGAGTCCCTGGGGCAGCCTGGGAAACCCTGGAGAAGCTCGGTGGTGGCCGAGGCTGGTGGGAGGCGCCCAGGAGACAGGTGTCTGTACACGGGGTGGAGACGGACTGGGCTTGGGGCTGGGCTCGGGTTCTGGCTCTAACACCAGCCACGTGTGGCACCCTTGCTCTCTGTCCCCAGTCTCCTCGTCCACGACAGGAAGAGTTCCCGCTGCAAGGGCGGGAGGGGGCTAAAGGGAGTGGGCCTCAAGGATCAGCACAAAGCCTGGTGCACGTCTGGCTCCGTGAGCCCTGGGTGGAGGAAGCGGATCAGACCCGGCCGTGCCCGGAACTGGAGCACTGAGCGGGTGCCTGGGAGGGACGTACAACCCTGGTGTCCCGGCAGGGACAGCCTCGGGGTCAGCCCATCCAGGTGCCAGTCCTGGATTGGCCCCTCTCCTCTTGGGCCAACCTGGGGAAGCCCCCTCTGCTCGCCAGCTCCTATCTCCCTGTCTCTAACACGCAGTGTACATGCTCACCTCCCCCCGCAATAACCAGAAGAAAGTACACGAACGTGAGGAAGTGTGAAGAAGTAAGAACAGGAAACCGGGGGCTTCCCTGGTGGCACAGTGGTGGAGAGTCCGCCTGCCGACGCAGGGGACGCGGGTTCGTGTCCCGGTCCGGGAAGATCCCACATGCCGTGGAGCGGCTGGGCCCGGGAGCCGTGGCCGCTGAGCCTGCGCGTCCGGAGCCTGTGCTCCGCAGCGGGAGAGGCCACAGCAGTGAGAGGCCCGCGTACCGCAAAAAACAAAACAAAACAAAACAAAAACAGGAAACCGGTGTCCCAGGCTTCCTGCTGTGCTCAGTTCAACAGCTTTCTCCCTCGTCAGGGGACAGACCCCGGAGCCAGCCTGCATCCAGGGCTTTCACTGTGTGGCTCAGGAAAGGGAACAGGGTGGTGAACAGGACGGGCAGTGCCCCGCCTCACAAAGGCTGCTCTCATCCCAGACCCTGATCCAATGGCTCAGAACTGGCCTTTCTCATCTCTGCTGCCCTGCTGGATGGTGGATCCTGGAGTCCAGCCCAGGTACCGGGCCGAGCAGGAGCTTGGTGAAGTGACTGATGGATGTCGTCAGACAAGGAGGGCCGGGGGCCCCCAGGGTCCAACTCCGGGACCCTGGCAGGAGATGCTCAGGGAACCGCTGAGGGACAGGGGAGCAGGACTCCTTCAAACCTGCACACACGGTCACGCAGAGCCCAACTCCATGAGGCAAGCCTGCCCCCTGACCCCCTGGGCTTGGCTCCAGTTCCTGCACCCAGTGAGACCCCAGACGTCACAGAGCACCCCTCCCAGCAGGACCCTTGGTGTGTGTGAATGGGTTTTGAAGTGGCCCCGTCCTGTCTATGTAAACGTGTTCCCAAAGCAGGCAGAAAGCCAGTCTTGGGGACCGGCCCGTCTCCAGGACTGGCCAGGACACCACCACACGGCACCCCAAGCCAGGGTCCACCCTGGCCTTCGTCTGCCACATCTTGGGCGCCATCCGTGAGCAGGCCTCCTGCCCGGGCTTTCTAAACGGGCCTGCTAAGCTGGGTCCAAGGGCCTTGCACGCTGGCAGCAGGGAGACTGGCAGTCACAGCCTGCGGCACGAGAAGCACTGGAGCCACGCGGCCAGCTGTGTCTCCCACACGCCCTGGCCCTGGGACACGCAGCAGGTCGGTGAACTGAGTCCTCTTTCCTGGTTGCAGGAGGAGAGGAGGGAAGGAGTGGGATGGTGGCCACACTGAGCCCTGCCCCACGCTCCACGTGGCCTCATGGCCCCTCCCCCAGGCCACGTGGGCAGGGCTGAGAGGAGGGAGAGTTCCCCAAGCCTCACAGCTGGGGAGGCAGAGATGCAGGGCAATGCTCCACCTGGACGCCCTTTTCCAGAACTTTCTCCACTCACGGGACTCACAATTCAGGGCTGACCCCTGCTCTAACCCGGCCTGTCCCTGGACACACCACGCGTCTTCTCCTGACCCTGAACCCAACCTCCGGCCCTGACCAGCTGCATGCCCTGCGGTGTTCCCTAGCCTCTCCGTCCCTCAGTTTCCCAACTGTCAACCACAGACAACCTCATGCCAACCTCTCGGGACGGCTGTCAGCGTGAACTGTCGCAGTGGGCAGGAGAGCACAAGGCAGACCAAGCTTAGCCCTGGGCCAAACACAGACCACACACAGCCCCTCCAGAAGCTTGGAGGGAGCATCCATCCCCAAATGCGCAACATTCACACATTTTTTATTTAACGCTGGTGGCACAGAGGGTTTCTCTGGAGTGTGAGTTTGGGAGGCTGGTCGAGTGGGGGCATGTACAGACACTGAGGACTTCCACACGCCTTTTCCCCAGCCTGACCCACCAAACCCAAACCACCGAACCTCAGACACGTGCCCCCAGAGGAGACCCAACGCTGCTTCCGATTGCAGCCGGGACACCAGAAGCTATTTTAAAAACTTATTTCCATCAAGCACTGGCAGAGCTGGCCGCACAGAGGGGCTTTCTCATATGATGGCACCAGAGAGGGGTTGCCATGGCAAGAGCCACCTAGGAATGCAGTAGCGGCGGGTAGTGGCCGTGTGGTCTCTCACTACCTTCTGGGGGACACTTGGCTCTCACGCTCCTGGGGGCCCAGGCTCCTGTCCACACGTGGAGGGGGCGGAGCGCCTTGACCCCGTGAGCTCCAACAGCAGTGACTGTCCTCACCGACAGTCACCAGAGAGACACATCCTGCCCTCTGAACTCCCATCCACGTATCATGACCCAATCACCGGGCAGGAAGGGCCACAGATCACCGCTCAGAGGCTGCGGGACATGGATCCAGGGAAAAGTTTTCTATTTTAAAATCTCAGAACCCAGAGGAGAGAAACTTCTCAGTCGGTGCTCAGTGGACTTGCCAAGGGAGCTCTGCTTTCACTTCGGAGAAACCAAACGACGCGAAGCGAGTGTCTGGTGGGCACCACGCAGCCTCCCCCTCGGTTTACAGGTGGAGGAACTCAGGCCCAGAGGCTGAAGGCGTTTTCCTAAGGCCACGGGACTCTCGGCTGAAAGCTCAGGTCTCTCCTCAGCTAAGAGCAGGCAGCCGCGAGAAGAGAAGGAATGTGCAGCTGGAGGAAGGCTGGACCCTGCCCTGCCCCGCCCCGAACGGGCCACGCCGTGGTGCAGGACACACAGGACACACAGGAAGCCACGACGGCTCCTCGTCCGCTAACCTTGCTCGGAGCCCGGAGGGCTAGCGGACACAGGAAGAAAGGCCGTCAGGAGGTTAGGATGACTGGCCGAGCCATGGACGACTCAGACGTCAAGAGTCCAACCGTCCAAGGAGGTGCTGGGCCGGCGGGCGGTGGAAGGGGGGAGCTGACGAAGGTTGTGCAGGGCCAGCTCCCACAGGACACTGCCGGTGGCCCTGGACATCAGTCTCCAGCTAAGCCAGGTCCTTCCTGAAGGCCTCCTGGGGAGAGGGTGCAGCCTTCACTCCCGTCTCCCACACCCAGGGCTGCCCGTGTGACCTGGGACTCAGTCTCCCCATCTGAGAAATGGGAGCTCAGCCTTCCCCTCTCATAGGGCTTCTGAAGACTTGGGAGTGATATTCGTGGAGCTCCAAGTGGGTCCCAGGGCCCCCTCAAGGGTGAGGGCAGGGCAGCACTAGCCATGGACGTTGGGATTAAACCCCAGAAACGGGCACCACGGCCCTGGGGAGGGAATGGGCTGGTCAGGTGGCCACAGCTCGGTGTCTCTGGTCTTCAGCCCCCTCCACACCAGGCCGTTGCTGTGGGACATTCAGGAGGGTTGGGTTTCTCCTCGTCTGTATGAAGGCCAGTGTCCACGTCAACACAGATGTGCAGATAAAACTCTAGAAAAACCGACAGGGAAGCCGTCCTCAAGAAATGACATCCACACGATGCGTTTCCTGTCGAGACTGCGTTGAACAAGGTGGGCAAGGCTCCTGAGAGGGCTCACCTGCCACCACAGGGCAGCCAGCGGGGCAGTCTTTGTCCACTGAGGCCCTGGGGCTGCAGAGGGACGTCCTGAGGCCACGCTCTTAACCCAGAGCGTTTGCCCTCTGCCGAGGCGTAAGAGAAGGTCGTCTGGGCCCCCGGGGCCCACCCCAGGATACGCTGCCTCGTTCCTTCGGGGGTCGGGGGTCGGGGGGAAGCCATCACTCAAGAGCAGGGAAAGCAGGGACTTCCCTGGTGGTCCAGTGAGGAAGACTCCGTGCTCCCAATGCAGGGGGCCCGGGTTCCACCCCTGGTCGGGGAACTAGCTCCCACATGCATGCCACAACTAAGACCTGGCGCAGCCTAAATAAATAAATAAATAAATATTAAAAAAAAAAAGAGCAGAGAAAGCAGCCATCCAGCTGCTCACCTTCAGCCACCCACTCACGGGAAAGGTCTGCATCCTGAGTGGTTGGGGATACGGTCGTCTGCACGGGAGCGACTTGTTGCTGTGTCTAAACAGCAGGGGGTTTCGCGCCATGCCTGGACCGGGCAGGGGCTCGACCAGGGCTTCTGTGTCTCTTCATCGCCCACCAAGAAAGAAAAAGCAGAAGCTGAGTTTTGCTAAAGGAAGCCAGCCAGGGACTGCCGATTCCCTTCCCATTTACCAGAGCATTTACCTCTGCCATGCCTCCTCCCCACCGAGGGATGTCGGGAAAGGGGGCCGGTGCCCCATGGCCAGCCTGTGGTAGGGCCCGGCTCTCGCCAGAGCCTGAACCCTTGGCCACCAAGTGGGAACCCCAGACAATTTGGCGGGGGCGGGGGGGGGGATGCGTTCCTGGGGCCCCCGTGTCCTCAGTCCCTAAATGTCCCTGCAGATCTGTCCCCTGGTTTCATCCCAGATGGGCTGCCGGCCCCTCCCTGGCATCACCTCCTGCTCAGATGCCCACAAACATCCTCGTGGTGCAAGGTGAACCCTGGGCTGGGACGCCGAGCTGGAGAAAAGGATTCGGGACTCGGAGCTTGGTGGGGAGGAGGGCCAGCGAGCGCGGCCCGGGAGCCGGGAGCCTGTGGTGTGATCAGCAGCTGGTGGAGGGTTTCCGGGCTGGGCAGGCAGAGCCGAGGCCGGGTCACAGCCTGACCCTTAAGGGGCTCAGACTTCATCACTGGAGCGGTGGTCCCCAAGGAACGAGGCTAACCACACAGAGACAGACGTTTCTAAAGCACACGTCCCTCTGTCTCCTCATCTGACCTGGGTGGCTGGGCTCCAGTCGGCAGCGTGGATACACAGCAGAAGTCCCCCGGGAGCCTGGCTCCTGGCAGGAGGAGGAGGAATGCCCTGTGTCCTGAGCGTCCTGTATCCGGGCACAGTGCCCGTGACCGTGATTAACCTCATCTGGGAGGCTGGTGTCCCACAGTGGGCCTTGGGGTCAGGTCAGGGCAGCTGGGGCCCCGGACGCTCGCCGTCAGGTCTACGGGCCTTCAAGGACGGTAGGGAAGGGAGCGTCCGCTTCTCCAGCCCCTCCGCCGGCTGGGAAAGTGTGTGCTGAGCTGACCAGAGAGGGGCCCCTGCTCTCCACACCCACGAGGTTCCTGCCTCTGTCCGGCTGGGTGAGGAAAGTGGGGCAGTAGCCCGACATCCAGGAACCAAGCCGGGTGCCCCGGGAGAAGGTGGCCTGCTTCCCCGCCCCACGCCCACTGAGCGACTGGGCAGCTTGTGGAGCTGCAATTTTCCTCGTATCTTTATGGAATCACTCTGATGCGGGGCAAAGATAACAACGAAGCTGCAACATCAGCAAGTACCAATAAATATAACACAAGCACCACTTTCACTGTCGTGTGAAACCAGTTTATCATTCACAGATGAAATCCGACTGCCGCCTTTATCACTGTGGGGAGCGACTGAGATGTTCCCTGTGCTGCTGGTGCACTCTGCTAGCCCAGCTCCTAGCCCCCATGCCTGCTCTCCGCCTCCACTGGCCCCGAGCTCGTCCACATGGGACCTTCAGAGACCTCTGCGGGTTCATGTGCAAACCCAGGGAAAGGCACGTCTACCTTTGCTGCCCCACGTCTCCTCCCAGCCCACGCCCATGTTCACAGCTGGGACCCAGCACAGACCCGGGTGGGGACCAACCAACCTGCACTTGAATTCCACTCCCCTGTTGGCCTGGGTCACACCAAGCACCCCTGTCCTCACCTCCAAAGCAAGAGGATCAAGAACCGCTTTCCCAGGACTTCCCTGGTGGTCCAGTGGTTAGGGCACCATGCTCCCATTGCAGGGGGCCCAGGTTCGATCCTTGGTCAGGGAACTAGATCCCAAATGCTGCAACTAAAGATCCCGCATGCCGCAACGAAGACCCGGAGCAGCCAAATAAATTAATTAAATAAATATTAAAAAAAAACCCAAAAAACAAAAAACCCAACCACTTTTTCTGTTCCCAGGACCAGAGGAGTGGGTGGGAGTCACCTGGCACTGAGCCACTGGTATGAGTCATTCAATGGGTTCTCGATTCACAAATGCACATCAGGGACCAGGTGTCACAGCGACAAGGGAGGGGGAGGGAAGGACTCGAGGGGGACAGCACTGGCCCCAGAGAGGGCAGTGGGGTCTCCTGATGAAGTGAAGACCAGCACAGCCAAGTCGGCGGTTCCCCTTCTGGGCACACCCGGGGCCACCCGTGCCCACGTGCACAGGGGCCACACGGGAGCAGTCTCACGACAGCACTTGCAATGGGCAAGGCTGGGAACAGAGCCGTCGGACCATCTGCAGGGAACGGATCAACGGGAATGTTCTCAGGATGGAAAACCTCCCAGTCGCCAGAGTGAATGAACCACCGTACATGTGTCTCCTGGTGAGCAGGGGCCTTGGATGCCGCACCTGGAGCTCGGGCCGTTCCCCGAGGGTGACGGGGAGCCAGTGCAGGCTCTTGGCCGGTGTAGGGGGCCGAGCGGGGCTGCTGCAATGGAGGCAGGACCCGAGGCCAGGTGTAAAAGTACCAACTGTGGCCCAGGGCAGAGCCCTCTGGGGCTGGGGGAGCGGGGGGCTGGGGTGCATTTTCACCTGTTGGGACGTGCCAGCCGCCTCCCTGGAGGGGCAAGGGGTCAAAGTGGCCAATAGTGCCGCAGTGGCCAGTTTAGATGTCCCCTCCTGCTGCTGGCCATGGTCGTGAGGCTCCTGCCCATGCGCGCCCACACCCTGGGCATCCTGCTCTCTCCCGGGGTTTGGGGAGCGGTCCCCAGTATACTGCAGCTCCCAGGGGAAGGGAGCTATACCCAGGGGACCCTCGGGAGACCATAACACTGGGTCTTTAAAACAAGAACCCTCTTCCAAAACCCGCTTCTTCAAGCCCCACGAGGGGAGTCATTTTCTGCAGCACAGATCCCAGGGTTGCTGCCAACTGAGTTTTACTGAGTGCGCCTGGGGGAACCAGCTGCTGGCACAGGTGGCTCCAGCCAGGCTGGGTCCCGGTGACCCCGACTGAGCGGGGCCAGTCGAGGCAGGCTGCCCGGGGCCACTTAACCAATGCAGAGGTCTTTACAGGGGAGGCCGTTCTTCATCAGAAAGCCCCAGAAAACACAAGTGGCTACCCGGCGCTGACATTTAAAACACCCTTTCAGCAGCCCCCAGTGTGGCAAAGTGGTTTAATTAACTTGAAAGGGTGTAATTTTATGCTATTTAGTAGGAGATACACACTCTAAATGGCATCGTGGACTAAGTATTGGGGGTTGTGATCTTGAGAGTGTGGGAGAAAAAGAGCCACGAGCCCCCAGCAACCACAGGTGTGGGGTGGGTGCACGCCGGAAACCCCCCCACAGACGGCAGTCTCTGAAGCCACGCGGGATGTGGGGTGGAGGTGTCCCAGCTACGCGGCCGCGTCCCATCCACTCAGCTGGGAAGCAAACGCCGGGTCTGAAAGAGCACTGAACTCGGGGGAGGCTGGAGCCGGTCAGGACCCCCTGTCGAATCCCCCTACTCGGGCCCCCTGGGTCCCTGTATCCCGAGGGCGAGGCACCCGCCTTGCTGCCTGGCTCCGCCTGTGGGGCACGTCCAAAGTCACAGGGATGGGGGGTGGGCAGTCCTGGATGGCAGCCCCTGGCTGGAAACTCCCCCGTCCCCCCCGAAGGGGCTGCTTCCTGGGGAGGAGGCACCCACAGAAGACCCAGGGGCTGGGGCTGCAGCCTCACGGGGACCCTGGGAAGGCCCTGGGGCCGGTTCTCCTTCCTCTGTCTGTCCCCTGGAACGACGCAGCAAAATCCAACACCAGAAGGGCATGGGCTCCTGTCCAGGGCTTCAGGAGAGGGGTCACCGGGGCCGCTCCCTCCCCTGGAGGAGAGGGGCTGCCCCCGGGGCCTGGGGCGAGAAGAAGGCATGGAGTGGCGGGTGCCGGCCCCTCTCCGTCCCCTGGGCCCCGCGGACCGCCTGGCCCCCTCGCCTTGTGCTCCCTGCTACCCAGACTTGGGAGCAGTCGTGTCTGCTCCTCGGCAGGTGGCTCCGGAGCTGCTCCCCAGGCCCTGGGGGCCACAGGCAGCCACCGCCCACCACCCGTCTTCAAAACGAATCACAGTGACAGCGAAATGCAATCCATAGGAGCGTCCTAACGGCCTGCCCCGGCCCGGCCCGCCCCCCGCCGACCCTGGACATCCGGAAAACAGTCATTTAGGAAACCTAATTTCCACGTGTGATCGGCTGGCGCACGCCCCCACTGGCCCCGGCTTCATCATCCTGCCGCCTCCGACGGCCCAGAAACTAATTTAGGGGACGCACATCTGCACGGCGCACCGGGGAGCCCGCTAACGGCCACGACTCGCTCCTGCCACCGCAGGGCTATGAGACCCTGCACAAGTTACTCAAAGCCCCTGAGCCTCTGCTTTTCTCATCCGTGAATCAGCGACACGTAACATCCACACAGGTTTGCTGTGACAGGTAAAAGAGAAGTGTGTGGCACACACCTGGAGTCTAGGAGTCCCGGAAAAAATGGTAGCTACCGTGAGAGGGAGGACAACATGTTCTCAGGCAGCTGGGACTTTGATTAGGCTCCCTACCCACCCGAGCCTCAGTTTCTTCACCTATAAAATGGGTGTGTGGAAAGCAGATCCACAGGGTGGTGAAGAATCAGTGAGATTAGGAATATAAGGAGTTCAGCTCACCAAGAGGTGGTCCTGCCCCGTCTCTGCCCTCCCCCAGGGTGCCGAGGCCTCACGCAGAGCCCGCCAAGCTGGACCCAGTGACCTGCTGAGCTGTGCCGTGCCCGGGGATGGGGCGCCCCCAGCCCGCTGCCCTCGGAGGACACTCAACACTCTGTCCTCTCTGCTGAGGTCTTTTTTAGAAGGGAACAGTACTTTTGACTGGAAATGAGTAAAGTGTTAAAAATAAGCTTTAGAATTTCAGGTAAATGTGCTGGGGAGTGGGAAACAGGGAGGGACAAATTCTCCTAGGCTGAATATAGTGAAAAACACCTCCCGGGAGAGTCCTGAGGAAAGCAGCACTGCTGTCTTCACTCCTGGGATGAATGGTGAGTGCTATGGCAATGGGGCTGGGCCTGTTTCGTTACCTCCACTTACAGGCGGCCTTGGAGGGCTCCTCCCAGCAGCATCCGTTTGGGGCAGGGCTGCCGGGGCAGCGGGGACAGGGACGGAGAAGCTACTAGCAAACAGACCAGTTCAAAGCATCTCCTTGCAGAGGCTTCTGTGGGCACCCAACCATAAGGCCACACGCTCTCCCCCTGACCTGGCAGAAACGCTGGCCCCTGGCCAACAATCCTCATCTTCTCACTGTGCACGCACCGATCCCCAAACCCCTCTCCTCTGAGCTCCATACCCTCCCCCCCCTCCTCTCAAGCCGTCTCTTCCTCCTGGGGTCCCCTGGCAGGATGGGGTCCCCTCACGGCCCCCCTCTGCCCGTGTCACACCTGGGCTCATCCCTGACCCTCTTCCTGTCCTGCAAGCCTTCTCCATCTCCCCGGGCCAGGTGGGAGCTGGGGCCCTCACAAACTGCTGGGGAGTGGGAGATGGTGCAACACTTTGGAAAAGAATTTGGTAGTTTTCCTCGCAAATAAAACACACCCTGTGCCCTCGGACCTGGCAATTTCACTCCTAGGTACTGACACAGAGAAAAGAGAAAGTGTCCTCAAAACAACATGCGCACCAATGTTCAGAGCAGCCTCATTCATAATTGCCCCAAAGTGGAAACAACCCAAATGTTCACCAACTGGAGAGTGGACAAGCGTGGTGACACATCAGGGCCACGGGATGCACAGGAATGGACAGCAGGTATGCCAGCATCAGGGAGGGGCCTCGAGAGAACGCAGTGGGACAGGAGGGCCATTTACTGACAGTTCCATCCACACGGAGTTCGTTGAGGTGAGGGGAGCAGCTGCCCTGGGGGAGAGCTGATGGGGCAGGTGCCTGAGAGAACTTCCAGAGGAGATGGGAACGTCTGTCTCTCCATCCCCATCGCGGTATAAGTTACTTGGGTGTATACATAACTGTCAAAATTCATCAAACAGTACAAATAACACCTGTAAGTTTCAATGTTTGTAAATTACATCTTTTTTTTTTTTTGGCTGTACGCAGGCCTCTCACTCTTGTGGCCTCTCCCGTTGCGGAGCACAGGCTCCGGACACGCAGGCCCAGCGGCCATGGCTCACGGGCCCAGCTGCTCCGCGGCATGTGGGATCTTCCCGGACCGGGGCACAAACCCACGTCCCCTGCATCGGCAGGCGGACTCTCAACCACTGCGCCACCAGGGAAGCCCTGTAAATTATATCTTAAAGAAAAAAATTATATATTAAAAAAAAAACCAGCGAGAGCTGTAGCTCCAGCACTCATGGGAAGAAAAGAAAAGGGGGTGCCACTGGAGGGGAGCGCAGACCCATGCCCAGCTGGGGGGAGAATGTGGATCACCACGCCCATCCCCCTGCCACCTTTCAGAGGCTTCACAGGCACCTTGCTGCATTTGGACGGGAATCCGCAGTCCTAGTTATGTCAATTAGGGCCTCAACAGCAAGGTCCTGACTCCGGGAGGGGCCCCAGGACTGGGATTGGGATCGGTATGATTTCTGGGTAGCGCTGAGGAAAGCACTGGAATGGACAAGGGCCATTTATGGAAATAAAATGCGGACGGGCCTCACAATCGTGGCCAGGACTTTACTGTCCTGTTACATACTTTTGTTCCCATGTCTCTGAAAAGCATCAAAAGCACCTGAAACAGCAGGGAAGGGGTGCCGGTTGAGGACTAAGAGGGGACAAGGACGCCCCAAACCTCACTCAGGTGCCTGGGCCGGGCACGCGGCGCCTGCCAGCAAACGCGCAGAGCTGCACCAATCAACTGCAGCACCCGCAGTGAAGGGACAGCTCGGAGATGCAACCGGGACCAGAGGCTGCACTAGTGGAGGCAGGGAGGCCAGGGAGGAGGTGCAGGGGGCCCCAGGGAAGCCACATGATATGAGGGACAAGGCATGGAGACCTGGGGGTGTTATAAGCAGGACGTGACACAAGTCATGAAAAACCCAGCGAGAGCCCAGAGTTCACTGGTCGGGACAAAGCTATGAAAAAGGTGAAGTCCCTGTCTTCAAGAAACGCACAAGCAGGGGTTGGGGGAGTACAGCGCGTGGGCAAACTACTGCCGCTCTGAGCTTCGATTTCCCCATCTGTAAAAGGGAACCGTCAGGGTAAAATGCAGACGTGCCCAAAACATGACCATCCTCCACCAGGCACCATGCGGTTAGATCACAAGGAAATTCACGCCTCCTCATGGCAAGAGGGCCTGATCCTCCGGTCTCTGGGCAGGCCTGCTCCAAACCCTCCAGTCAACTTAATTATTTCCACACTCCAAACATGAAACCCGGTCCTTAAATTCCGCGGGAGCCTGTGTCCTCGGTGCAGTTCTAATTATCGGCGTTAGCACTGCTGATCTGGCGCCCTCCTGCTGCGAGCAACTTCCTAGGTGGCCGTGGTCCAGCACCACATCCTCCCCATCCTCGTGTTAATAAGCCAGAATAATGAGGCCGTGTGGAGCACCAAGGCTCACCGGATAGAAAGATATTTTAATTTCACATTTGGGGTCTCGAGTTATGAGGGACAACCAGAGGGAGAGGCAGGCACGATCCCAGGGGGCCAGAGCAGGAGGCCGAGATACTGCCCAGGTCAGTCAGGCTATTGGAGGACATCGTGGACCAGGCTGCGATGCGAGGTGGGGCCCTCGGGGTGGGGGTGGGGGCTTTCTGTTCAAGCTGCACAGATGCGTGGGCCCCTCGCACCATCCCTGCCTGGGTCTGTCCCTGCACACCCGGGGGGCCAGGACACAAAAGGGGGCACAGCTCAGAGGGAGCCCATCTCATCGGCTCTCACTCAGGGGGAAAAGGGGCGTCGCTCTCAGCCATGGCCCCCTGCCCTTGGCCAGGGAGCCCTCCAAGTGCACCCACACCCGTCCCCGGTGCAGATGGTGGGTGCCCTGGAGTCCCCCAAAGTGCCGAGGGTGAAAACAATGAACGAGCAGCCCTCGAGGAAGGAGAGGACCAGACAGGAGGCCAGGGCGGGAATAGACACCAACAGACAAACCCCCTCGCGACGCCTCTGTGCACCTGGGACACCTGATCCCCGAATCGCCCTGCTGAGGAGTCGGCTGGGCAGTGGCGCGGCAGACACACGGGGGCTCTCCCACCACTGGGACCGCCCCTTCCCGCCCACTCGCCCCAGCCAGGCCGGGGGTGGGGTGGGACAAACCAGGGCCCGAGGCCTCCAGGGAGGCGGACTTGAGGTCCAGGGGGAGCAGAAGCGACAGGCGGGGGCGGGGCCACAGGGCACGGAGGGGAGGAGGGTGTCCACCGGGCCAGCTTACCGCCATCTCGTGGAATTTAATTTCGTGTTAGTATGCCAACTTCTAAACGTTCCAGCTTGTTCCAATTTTTAAAAGCTCAACAAATATTTGTTGAATGAATAGAGGGATTAGAGAATGCTAATTCCAGCATTTTGACCAAGCCGTGTGTCACGCAGCCCGGAATTTACTTTCTACTTCAGGACCCTGGAGAGCACTCACGACTGCTCCCTTTCACACAGGAGGACACGGAGGGCCAGAGGGGCTGAGTGACTTGCCCAAGGTCACTCGGCTTTGAGCCCGTGATCCACTCGAGGAAAATCCCAGAGACCCTGGGTCGGGGGGCAGCAAGGACCGCCAGGTCCCGGCTGCAGGCTTGCCTCCCAGCCCCTCCCCATGTCCCCGGCACCAGGCCTCCCCGCGAACTGCATGGCACTGGGCTTACAGCGAGGGCCAGGTGTGGCGGGCTGCCCGAGTGGGTCAGGCCAGCCTGCCCCTTTGTGGCTCAGGTCCTGCACCTGCAGGCTCGCCCCGCACCTCCTCTCCTGCAGCCCTGCTTTTCATCTCAATTGCTCAGAACAACAGCAGGCACAGGATGGGGGGAATGAGCAGGGCAGAAAGACCAGAGATTACAGGTCCCATGGAAGCCGAGAATGTCCTGATTCTCTGACCTGCTGCTGGACATGGAGTGGAAACTGGTGAAACTCGGCCAACTCCACCAGCCACACTAACGGTGGGGGGATCTCAATCTGGACTCTCAGAGCCTCTCCCCCATTCAAAGACCTGCGCTGTGCACCTACTGTGTGCCAGGCAAGGGGGCTGTGGGCAGGCCTTTGGTCCAGTCCGTGGTAACAGGCCAAGGTCAGGTCCCTGGGGGCCGTATCAGAGGGAGTGGGGAGGCCCTGCCCAGCCTTCGGAGCTGCACTCACTCCATCGATTTCTCCCCTCCTCCCCTCCTTCGTTCCGTTCAGCATTCTGTTCCAAGCAGCATTCTGTTCCGTGCAGCCCATCCTCAAGACCTTGCAGTTCAGTGGGCACAGAACGTCTGCTCTGTTCATGGGAGGCAGAGGGAGCCTGTCACCTTCCCAGAGGAGGTGACAGTGAACCAGACCACAAAAGGAAAGGGCACAGTTGAGCAAAAGCCTGGCCAGGAGCAGGGGGCCTTGGAGATGGGGAGTAGCCTGCACCAGGCAGCACGTTTGGGGCCAGAAAGGCCTCAGAGGCCAGGCTCAGGGGCCACACTCGTGCTGGCGCTGCCCGAGGGTTCACTCCCCGTTCCCTGCTGGACTCACGAAAGAGACTGACATTCACCTGAAACCTGGAGGTGGGACCTGGTAACACAGCACCAGCACCACTCGCAGGGCAGTGGGCTGGCCCCAAGGGTGCCCCGGGCCCCAGCACCACGGAACACAGAACCTGGGGCAGAACAGCCACAGGGACATGGGGCACGACGGCCCTGGTCCAGGCCCATCACGGGCGCGGCTGATCTCCCCCTGACAACCCTTTGTAAAGGCACCAGTCTCATCCCCACTCAACATACGGGAAACTGAGCTTAGTGACTTGCCCAAGCTGGGAGGGGTAGGGGGCTGGGTCTGAACCGGGCGCCTGGCCGCAGGGCCTGTGCTCTGACCACTGCTCTAACCACTCTCACAGCTGTGCGCCTGCAGCTCGGGCACAGCCTGGTGTCTGAGCTGAGACCCAGGGCAGCAGCAGGGAAACCGCGTGGGGGGCAGGACCGCCCGAGCTGCCAGGGAGACACAAGTACGTCCTTGGAGGCCAGCCAGGGAAGGAGGTGGGTGTGCAGGGACCTGGTTCGGTTCTAGCAAAGGCCTCGTCTTGGCTGGACCTCAGTTTCCCCATTTGTATGATGGGCCCTGAGGTCCAACGTGAAGGGTCAATGCAGGAAGAGGGTGTGCAGGGCTCACCGTCCGTCCTCCGTCCGCTACTGACAATTTCACCTTCGGTAACAGGCTGAGCCCCTTCGAGCCTCAGTTTTCCCATCTGTGACATGGGAATGACACCACCACCCACTGGTAAGAATCAAGTGGGATGTGGGTCACGAGGACGTTTTGCAGACTGTGAAGGGCTCTGAACCTAGGCAGCTTGACCTACCACTCGCATCATCGGGCTGCGTAAACTCTGACGACGAATGTGCTCTAAAACCACATCCCTTCGAGGGAAATTCAGGGAGGAAATAAGCTTCGTTTCCACGTGCATCTCATTTCCAGGCCTTGGTGGCATCAGGGATGGCGTCCTGGGTGGGGGGTGGTGGGGGGTGTGCCTCCAGACCCTAACCCTAAATGGATTTTGCCCCTAAAATCCATTTCAAGCTGTTCTTCCTCCCCCAGTCACTTAAAGGCCCTCTGGATTCTGAGAACGATCACGACTTAATGACGGCCACCAGGAGGCCCTGACAAGGGCCTGGCCATCAGGAATATGAATGCATTATTGCCTCAGTACAGGGACAAACCGGGGACCCAAAGACAGGCATGAGCAGAGTTGGAAGATGTACCGACAGTCACACAGGACGCCCAGCCACACCCGGCCCCTGCCTGCTCCAAACCCAGCCTGCCAACCAGCAAGCTGACCCGACCCTGGGTTAGGCCGGCACACCCTGGTTCCCCATCGGTGGATATGGGTGTGGGACGCCAGGCCTGTGGGTGGGGTGTCCCCTTGCGGAGAGGGTGCTCAGGGCAGGGGAGGAAGAAACAGGCACTCACTCCTGAGAGTGAGTGAATGAGTGAGTGACTTGAGAAAAGACATAATCTTTTCTTTTTTTTCATATTTATTTATTTATGTATTTGGTTGCACCAGGTCTTAGCTGCGACTTGCAACCTCCTTAGTTGTGGCAGGAAGGCTCCTTAGTTGCAGCACATGGGCTCCTTAGTTTTGGCATGCAAACTCTTAGTTGCGGCACGCACGTGGGATCTAGTTCCCTGACCAGGGATCGAACCCAGGCCCCCTGCATTGGGAGCGCGGAGTCTTATCCACCATGCCACCAGGAAGTCCCCAGGAACGATGTGCTCTGAAGCCAGAAATAAAGTCATGGACACGCAAAGAAGGACATGGGGGAGAGCGCGTCAGGCTCGGGGTCAGGCAGAGCGGGGACGCTCGCTCGCTCACTCGTTCTCGCCTTGTCCAGCATCCGCCTCTCTGAGCCTCAGTTTCCTCCCCTGTAAGCCGGAGCAAGACGCTTACGTCATAGGATCACACGAGATTTCTGCATAAAGGTTGGACTGTGTGTCTAGAACCTGCTTACTAATGGCCCGCTCTTACCTCCTCCTGCCTTAATTTCCTGTCCACTGCCAGGGACGACGCTTGAATAACATAATGAGTAGAAAAGCCCTTACTGTGCAGAAAGGACTGCAGGAGGAGGGCTCAAGCTCTCATTCACGAGTAAATTCTTTCATATTTCTCCCGCATCTTGGGAGGCCTGTAGGCTCCGTGCTTCCCCGGGAAGAACAGGCAACGTGGTTTTCACAGGAGCCGGTAGGAGGAGGGTGAGGGAGAGAAGGGGGTCTGATCCGGCTCCCCCATCCTCTGTGAAATGGGGCGATTTCATTCCGGCCAGATGATGTGAGGTCTGGTGCTTCCCATGCAGACACACACCTCAATCTGTACCTCTCCTCCACTCCCGAGAGGGAACCCAGAGCTCATGAAGCTTCTGCTTTCTACGAACCCCCTGCTTCATGAGTGAACGTGGCCTGGGTCCCAGGACAGCAGCGGGCAGCCTGGGCTTGTCTCCCATCCGTGGCCCTGGCCCCAGATCTCTGCTCTGCTCGGGCCTCCTGCACCTGGGCTCAGGGCAAAGCACCTCTGAGAGGGCTGCAGTGGAGGCAGGGACAGTGGTGGGGTTCCTGGGATCCCCATCTTCTGCCACTCGACAAGGCTCCCCCAAATACTGATGGCAGGATGGGGGCAGGGGTAGTTGGTCCCTGCTTACCTTGACCTTGGCAGACAGCTGTGGTCAAGCACAAGGGGGGCAGCCTGGACATACCTGAATCTTGGGGCTCCACCGAAGGCGGACGGCTGTGCCTTCTGCTCGGATCACTCTTTCCTCGCTCTGCCTACATCACCACTTTACTCATTGCACGAGGGGGTGGGCTTGGAATCTTGGGGGCACTGAAAACTCTCAGGGCCCTCCTTGGTCGGCCCTCAGGAAAGCTGAGCAGGCGGTGCTCAGCCTACTGACCTAGCTCCTCCCCATTCTGGAGACCCTGGGGTTTCTTCCGTAGCAGCCCAGGGAGAGCGGGGGGGGGGCGGGGGGCGGGGCTGGGTGCCAGGAGCCCACGTTCCAGGCCGGACCCCGGCCTGAGCACTGGAGCCAGAGGAGACAGTCCCCACTGTGACCTCCTCAGGGACACCAAGGACCCCTGCCAGGGAAGAGACGCTGGTCCCGCACCTTGGGACAGGAGGCACTCGCTGGTCTCAGCGTGGCTTCCCTGTTTGCTTGGTTTTACCTGGAAACTGTAACACGTGGGCACTCCACCTTGGAAGCTCCTGAGGGCCCCCTCCAGTCACCCCCAAGTCTTCTGTAGACCTGACCAGTCACAGGCACCACTGGGCTTTCATGGTGGGATCACTTTTCGGTTTCCCATGTTCCCTTTCATTTTATTTCTCCTGCTCCGAGTTATTAATTAGTCTCTCTGCTCGCAACATAATCCCAGCCCCAGAGAGGATCTTCTAACGCAGCCAAAGCCTCTGCTTTCTCTTCCAGTGCGCTGGGGAGGGGAGGGGAGGGGAGCGGAGTGGGGGCTTCCTGCTACAATGGAGACTCCCCAGGGGAGCCCGCCCCGACCCCGCCCAAGACTCACAGCTTCCAGGTGTGCGGGTTTGGCTTCCCAGGGTTATGCTGCCTCCAAGCTGCGACTCTGTCTTATTTGATTTGGAACAAAGGCCCTGAAGGTGCCCCCTCCCCCACCAGCTGGGGCTCCCCACCTGCCTCCCCTCCTGGATGGACTTGCTCTTCTCCCATCACTGCTCCCAGGCCTCAGGCCGGTCCTCCAGCTTCGGTCCAACGTTTTCAGGAGCTTCCTTGGCTCCTGGAAGGGCCTCTGCTTTTGCAGGGAGTAAGGGAAGCTGCACAACCCGTGAGGTCAAAGCAGTGCTGTCAAGGACTTCTCCCCTAAAGGCACTGATCCGCCACAGCTTCTCCCTTTCTCTTCCCAAATCCCCTTGGAAGATACCTTCGCGAGCACCCAGTGCTCGTTCAGCACCTTCCAGTCCCTGAAAGAATCCGCAGCCACCAGGACACATCGGCCCCTCCCTCCTCTGGGGCCCGAGCACCTTCATCTCAGAGACGCTCGGGGACTTTGAGCCACTCCTGTGAGCAAGCGGCTCATCTTTACCTCTGAGCCCCCCACACACAGGGATCTTGCCGAATTCTTTTCTCTTGTCCTGGGAAGGCCTGGGTTATACGGTCTCAGCGAATGATGCCCCCTCCCCAGCAGAGCCTCTGTGGCCAGGGGCCCCTCAGGCCAACCCAGCCAACCTGAGCCACATGGGATGTATCTCCGTGTTAGGTCCTGCCCCAACTTTACCAGCTTCCATCCTGTCACACTTGTTTCTCCTCAGGCATCCGTTTGGTCTCTCTGGGGCCATTCGGGTCTCCAGATTAACTGAGAAGCACAAAACCATCACTTCACCAACGGCAACATCCCTTCCCGCACCAAGTCCATGGAGTCTACCCCATCAGGTTCAAACCCTCCCACAGCGCACCGGCAGAACACACGTGGGAGAGTGAGGAATCCTGACTCGGATTCTGCTCCTTCCGTGTTTAACAAGGGGGTCCTGGGTCCCCGGAAGGCCACCAGGCTTCTATGGTTCACAGGTCAAATCAGGCCCATTGCCTGTTTTTTGTACAGCCCCCCAGCTAGGATTTGTCAAATGGTTCGCGGCGACAGTGGCGGGGACAGGGGTGGGAATCAAATAAAGAATAATATTTTGGGGGCTTCCCTGGTGGCACAGTGGTTAAGAATCCGCCTGCCCATGCAGGGGACACGGGTTCGAGCCCTGGTCCGAGAAGATCCCACATGCCGCGGAGCAACTAAGTCCGTGCGCCACAACTACTGAGCCTGCACTCTAGAGCCCACGAGCCACAACTACTGAGCCCGAGAGCTGCAACTACTGAAGCCCGCGCACCTAGAGCCCGTGCTCCAGAACAAGAGAAGCCACCACAATGAGAAGCCCGCGCACCGCAACGAAGAGTAGCCCCCGCTCGCCACAACTAGAGAAAGCCCGTGGGCAGCAACGAAGACCCAACGCAGCCAAAAATAAAATTAAAAAAAAAAAAAGAATATTTTGTGTCATGTGGAAATTACATGAAATTCACATATTCGGTGTCCACGAATGAAGTCGTACTGGAACACAACCGCACCTGTTCTCTCCGTACTGTCCACAGCTGACTGACAGCTAGCTGCAGAGCTGAGTAGTTATGACAGAGGCCCTGTGGCCCATAAAGCTGAGAAGATGCACCGTCTGGCCCTTTTCAGGAAGTCTGTTGACCACCCCAGCTAAGCGAGATGAAGGACATGTCCAAATCCAACCGTGTGTACATGCGTGCAGACGATGCGTTTCTTTCTGGGGCTGCTTGTGACTTCTGGGGACACTTGGAGATCAAACAAGGCTAAAGCTCGTGGCTGGGCCTCACCATTCACTCCATTCAGGAGGAAGAGCCTTGACTGGACCAAGGGCCCCAGACGGAACAGCCAGAGGCACAGGTCGCCCACAGTACAGCTACTACGAAACACAGTTAACTCAGAACCCAGGCTGCCAGTGTCGGGAGGGATGTGAGGGGTGCTTTTCTAATGCAAACACCTACACAGCACTAATGAAGCTGGAAACAGAGAAGACTCCATAGCAGAGGAGTGTGGCGGCCTTGTGACAAGTTGAGGGCAGCCTGGGCCACGAGGGGATGGGGCTCCGGGCCTGGGCTAAGCAATCCCATGGGCTCGGGTCTAATTCCCAGCTCTGCCCTTCTGTACCTGCAAGGGTCTGGGGAGGGCACACACCCTCTGGGCCTCATCTCCCCCACTGTCTACTCTGAGGGACTTCTGTAAGGAATAGAGAGAAGGGACGTGAAGCAGGAAGACAAACTCCAATGCAGGGCACGTGCTCGGGACATCGCAGATGCTGCTATTATTAATGGCCTGTCTCGGCTCAGCCAGCCCCCAAACAACATAGTGGGCTAAGTACCCTTATCCTTGTTAACATCTTTTGAAACAGACTCAGAGAGGTGGTGTAACCTGCCCGAGGCCACCCAGCAAGATGTAGCTGATCTGGCTAGACCTGGGCCTTCTGACACCAGATCCACTCCATCCAAGGGTGTGCCCTGGGGAAGAGCCGTCCTACCCAGCTGTACAGGTGGTGCTGGACGGGGCACTTCGGTTGGGCTTTGAAGAAGTGGCAGATCTTGACGCACGGCACAGGGGCTGCCCTCCAGGGACAAGAAAAGGGATGTCCAAGGCAAGGAGGTGTGAGCCAACGAGGACAGCAGTGCCATGGGGTGGGCGGGCGGGCAGGCAGCCCAGCAGCCATGGTCAAGCTAAGCCCAGAGCAACCACAGAATGGACCACAGGCCAGTGATCCAGCTGGCTCAGGCCTGAGTGGGCAGAAGGTGGAGGCACGGTCCCTGGTCAGAGGCAATGGCTCTGGACTTAGCCTGGTGCAGAATCCTGTTCACTACTCCTTGGCTGTGTGACCTCGGGAAGATCAGGAACCTCTCTGGGCTTCAGTTTCCTCATCCGGGTAATCACGACCTGTGATCGCAGGGTGGTTGTGAGCATTAACTGCGATGACACAGGAAATGATGGAGCAGATGCTCCGTGTATGTCCCGAAGCAAAGTCCCAACAGGCTGGCCCCGAAGGCCAGAGATCCAGGCTCCTCCATGGGAAACAAAGTGAGGTGAGATCTCCCAGGAGGAGGACAAGGTTTTGCGAGCCGGCCTGGGCAGGAGCTGAGTAGGAATGACAGAGACGGGGGCTGTCCAGATGGAGAGCAGGCCCAACCACCTGGGCACCAGATCGATGGGGTGGAGGCCTGACCAGGCGCCTGACAGTCAGGACCGTGTCACCATCACAAGTACATCTCTTCCTCATCACTCAACTCTTAACGGGGATGACAGCCAGGATTAAATAGTAAGTCATCTCCAGCCCCATTACAGCCCCAGCAAGATGGCTCCAAATTAAATCTAACAGTCAATGAAACTGTCAATATTTAATTTACTCATTGCAGGTGGCAATGCAGCCCTCCTGACGCTATTGTTTAACGGCAGATATATTGGGATTTATCACGCATCACGGGACTCAGAATTGGTGGGCTCTCTCCACGAGGCAGCCGCTGGCCAGGCGAGCAGGGGCTGGAACCCTGGGGGACCCTCCACTCACTGCTCGGAGAGCACGAGGCCCTCGGGGAGCCCACCCCCACGGCCACTGCTGGGCCCTCCCAGGGCAGTGGGTCCCATTGCTGAACCCCTCTTTTGGCCTTCTTTGGAAACAGGAAACTTAGGAAGAATTAAGGGATGGGTGGTACCTCCTGATCCTCTTACCTCCCTCACCTGGTCTCCTGGGAGCTGGGACAGGAGGAAGGGCTCTTCTGAGGGCAGCATCCCACATGCTTTGGAGGATCATCCTGCACCCTCCTTCCCCTGGTGGGAGCCGCACCTGTGGCCGCTGCCCCCCCTCCCGCCACCCTCCCCTATATCCTCCCCGCCCTGCTCCCTCCCCAGGCTTCCTCCAGCCCCACCCAACACCCAGGATGCTTCCCTGGACCCATAGTCACGGCCTGGCAGCCCGTGCCCTTCTGCAGAGGGACCAGATTCCATTGCCCGAGCTGCGAGCACAGCCAAGCAGTATTCATCAGCCCTTTTGTGGGTCAAGCTCAGGACAGCGTTCTTTACAAGGGTTAACTTTCTTTGAAAAGTTTTTCCCCCCTGCTTATACGCACAAAATACCTTATGAAGGCCCAAAGCAGGTTCATGCAGTGAGTGACGGGAATCAGGCCTGTGTGGAAGGGCTGGTGCGCGAGGTCCCAGGCACTTTGCTGCTGCTGCTCGACCTCCATGCCACCTCCAGGGAGAGTTTCTAAATTAATTTTTATTTGTATTTAAGTAACGCACGTCCATAACCAATAGTCAACACTCTCTCTCTCACAACTACCTTTTCTCCGGCCTTGAGTTTTCATTGGCTTTGGGTTTTCTGTGATCCTCTTGTTACTTTTCCCTAAACTTCCTGATTGAATTAGAAAACCCTTTTCTGTACAACGAGGTGTCAGTTCCTTTTTCTTCCGGAAGCTTCCATCTCCTGCTCCAACCTAAACGGGTTTCTCCCAAGGTTACTGGGCCCCTCTCCTGCTGTTAGATGTCCTGCTTTTCTGGGCTTAATTCTTTTATTTTGGTGGAGCACCTCACCCAGAAAGGCAGCATGTGAACACGTTTCCAAGGCCTTGTGTGTCTTCAAGCAGAATTCTAGGCTGGAAAGCATTACCCTCCAGCTTTTTGAACACCAGCTACACTGGCTTCTGGCTGCCGGGGCCACTGCTGAGACAGCTCCTGCCTTCCCGATTCCTTTGCTAGTGATCGTGCTTTCCGGCTCCCCAAGTTTGAATCCTAAACTCAAGCCCCGTGCTGCGGACTTCATGGTGGTGCAGTGCTGGTGGAGCGTCAGGCATCTTCAATCTGGAAACCTGTGCCCTTTAATTATGGAGAATGTTCATATTTCTTTGGTCCTGTTCTGTCAGTTTCCTTGTTTTAGCTGGAATTCCTCTTGTCAATTTCTTCTATTGCTCTTATCCATCCCCACCTACTTATCATTTTTATTCTACTTTTGGAGAGACCTCCCAACCTTCCTGTCTACTGTATATTTTATTTCCAACGGTTCTTGTGGGTCTGTGGCTGTTCCTCCTTTTAGCGCCTCTTCTGATCTCATGGATGCTGCAGATTGCCTGATTTCTTGGAGGATTCTGATTCAAAGTTTGGGGGAGCTTCTCCTGCTTCCTGCATGGCTTCCTCATCCTCTTTTTTTAAAAAAAAATAGATTTATTTATTATTATTATTATTTGGGGCTGTGTTGGGTCTTTTGTTACTGCGCGCGGGCTTTCTCTAGTTGTGGTACACGGGCTTTTCAATGCGGTGGCTTCTCTTGTTGAGGAGCACAGGCTCTAGGCGTGCAGGCTTCAGTAGTTGTGGCATGTGGGCTCAGTAGTTGTGGCATGTGGGCTCAGTAGTTGTGGCTCGCGGGCTCTAGAGCGCAGGCTCAGTAGTTGTGGCGCACGGGCTTAGTTGCTCCGCCGCATGTGGGATCTTCCCGGGCCCAGGGCTCAAACCTGTGTCCCTTACGCTGGCAGGTGGATTCTTAACCACTGCGCCACCAGGGAAGCCCCCCTCCTCATCCTCTTCAACCCTGTTTTCTGTCTTGGTGTCTTCCTTGTTAGAAGCACCCCTGAATGCACGGTGACCACTGACTATATGTTCCCATTTCAGAACAAGGGACTGGAAAGCCTTCTGGGGGTCTGTCTGGGTCATCAAAGTTTTCTACAAAATGATGGCCCTTTGTCCTGATCCATCTTCTCACATGCCCACTGGATGCTTCATGTTCCAGCTAGGGAACCTGTCACAATTCCTGGGCCCCTTGGTGCCTCGGTGCCTTTGCTCCTTCTGTGGCCCCTCTTCTAACTGTGCTCCAGATGAAGGATCCCACCCCAAGCCCTCTGGAAGTGTCCACTCACTCAGCAGGCATCTGTAACACCTGCTGCTGTGGCTCGGACCCCCACAGGAGGCCGCAGGGTACGGGTGGGGAGGTGGGCAGGTGTTAGAGACATGCAGGAGAGGGGCCAGGGGCTCTGGAGGACAGCGTGCTGGGTGCAGCAGAAGGACCCAAGGGAAGGGAGAGCCAGAAGGTCTTTACGAAGAGCTGAGAATTGAAAAAGTGCTGATGGTAGACGGGTGAACAGGAGAGAAGACGCTCTAGGAGAGGAAACAGCTTAGGTAAAGACCAGAGGTGGGAACAAGGTCAGTGTGTTTAGGGATACGCAGGGATGCGGTCCACCTGGAGCAAAGGCAAGGGCATGGGGCGAGCCAGGCACAAGTGAGCCAGGCCAGCTCCCCAAAGTCGCGGGAGCCCCGGCATCGGAGCAGCGTGGACGCGCCACCAGCGTGCCGTTGGGAGCACACCCTCCCAAGGTGCTCAGGCAACCACACGCTTCTCTCCACATGCCACCCTCACTGAAAGCCCACTTCCAAGGGCGCTTATTCACCATCGTGCATCCAATGTCCAGCACAAGGCCTGGCACAGGGTAAATGCTAAATAAACATCCACCTGGAAGAAACAACCATCCCAAGACATCCTTGGAGGCTGATTCCTCCATGAGCCAAGGGACCTACTTCCCGAATGTATTTCTGCTGATTATTTCCAGTTGTCCTAGGCCTGCGGAGACGATCTCCCACCCACCTCCATCCTCGGCTACGTAAGTTCAATGTCAAACGCTGGCTTTGAGAGATAACGTCAAGACTTTTCTTTTTCTCAATGCCTTAAAAATTAAGGAAATCTGTTTGGCACAATACAGTTTGGTGGCACCGTGTAGACACAGCGGGCGCTCCTGTCCCTCAAGGCCCAAGGCCACCCCCTGTCTGCAACACCCCCCCCAAACCCCTGTCTCTCCTGTGCCAGTCAGAAGTCACTTCTAGCTGCTCCACGCTTCCGGGCTGCATTAGGGGATGTGTCCTGCACCCCCGGGGGCTTCTGGCTCTTTCGAAGGCCCGGTCTCCCCAAGAGCTGTGTGATGGTTAATATCATGTGTCAGCTTGACTGGGCTGTGGGGCTGCAGACAGGTGGTTGGTCACGCCTGATTCCGGGTGTGTCTGTGAGGGCACTTCTGGTTGGGATTCACACCTGACTCCACGGACTGAGGGCAGCAGACCGCCCTCCCCGATGTGAGTGGGGCCTCACCCGGTCCACTGAGGGTCTGAAGAGAACAAAAGGCTGCGAAACGGGGAGCCCCTCCTGCCGACCATTTGAGCTGGGACATCGGCCTTCTCCTGCCTTTGGACTTGAACTGACGTGGGCCCTTCTGGGATCTCGAGCCCGTCAGCTTCTGGAGTGGAACTTACACCACCAGCTCTCCTGGGACTTCAGCTGGCCAGCTGTAGATCTGGGAATTCTCAGCCTCTAGGACTGCCTGAGCCAATTCCTTACCATAAGTCACATACCCTTGAACAACACAGGTTTGAACTGCGTGGTCCACTAATACAGATGTTTTCAATAAATACAGACCATAGTAACTACACGACCCGAGGCTGCTGGAATCCGTGGATGGGGAACCAAAGAAACAGAGGGCCGGCTGGAATGTTACAAGCGAATTTTTGACTGCTCAGGGGGTCGGCGCCCCTAACCCTGCATTGTTCAAGGGTCAACTGTATATCTATCTGTATCTATACTTTATCTATCCCCATTCTACTGGTCCTGTTTCCCTGGAGAAACTAAACTAACACAAGCTGGGTCACTTGTACCCCCGTGTCTTGCTCACAGGGGACACGATGTTGGGTGGATACAAGGAGAGCTGCTCTCACTCCTCATAGAACAGGGGTTGCGATGCAGGGCCGGGGATAGAGGAAGGCAAACCCTATTCACGACGTGGCCAGAGGACCGAGGTCTCCCAGGAATGCCTTGCTGGCCTGATACAGATCGACACACTGCAGGACTGTTCTTCCAAGCGCCAATGTGACCCCGATGATAAAACCAGCAATGATTCCTACGAGTTGTGCAGCATCTCGTGGTTGACAAAGGACCGGCTCCTCCATGCGCATTTGATTTCTGTCAGCAACCCAGGGAGCAGGCGGCACTAAGTCCATTTTGCAGATGAGGAAACTGAGTTCTCTGGGTGGCAAGCGCTCACCCCAGGCCTCACCTCGTAGCAGAATCAGGGTCTTGCTCCAAGCCAAGTGCTCTCTCCACGGGGACCCTCTGCCAGCTGTGAAATGGGTTCCCGGCCCCCTCTTCATCTGAGGATGAGAAGGGAATGGTCACATGAGCCTGGGAGGTGGCCCGGGGAGTGAGGCAACTGCTGATAAGTACAGGGTGAACGTCACACAGGAATGCTGGACATGCAGGGCATTTGGGATGAAGCGACTCTTGCTGTTCCAGTGCCTGCGGGTTTGTTTTTATCCAGAAAAAAGGGACTGCTACGAAGGCCCCTCCAGGGAGCCGGTCCGGTGGCCCCAAGATGGCTCAATTGCTGTTTCTCCAAGTCTTTGGGGGCAATCACTCACTGTCACCATTATCATCATCCCAAGCCAAAAGTGCTGCTCAAGGAAAGAAGGTGCTTTCTAAACAGCCAGGCAGAGTTCAGACGCTAACCGCTAATCAAAGACTCCGCTTTAATTCCGAGACCCCGAGGCCTTTCCCTGACCGTCCGCACCATGGGAGCCAGGAAACTCTCGTAAGGGCAAACACCCGCAAAGTCAGAGCCCACCCAGAGCCCTCTGCTCAGGGCTTCTCTCTCCACATGGAGGAGCACGCCAAGGACCAGCCCCAAAGATCAATTCTGTGAACAGTGCATGTGACCCGCCTTCAGCTCAACTCACTGAATCCCTCATGATGGAGAAAAGCCTGGCAGACAGAGGCACTCAGAGTTCTGCGAAAGGGCACCGGCTCCAGAGGAAGACGGCCTGCGTTCCCACCCGAGCCCCGTCATGTCCAGCTGAGTGCTGGGAAGGGTCCTGGAGGTCTCAGCTTCCCTTCAGCACCACGAGGCCAACGAGAAGGCATCTGGCTGGGCTGCTGCCAGATGACATGATTCTTGATGCGGGTCCCAGGCCTCTGTCCTCCTCGCATGGTGTTTACCATCATCTCCCTCAAAACACAGGACCCCCCAAGACACACTCTGCAGTCGAGACCCTCTGCTGACGGAGTGCCCCAGCCCTGAGAGAGGGCCGGGACGGTGTGTGGCCCACCCCTGGCCCTGACCCCTCCCACTGGGCGTCCCTTCCACACCCCACCTCCAGCAGTAAGACAGCAGCCCCCCTACCCCACAGGAGAGAGCCCCCACTCACTGTGCCCCGCATTCGAACACACCAATTATGCTAATTTCAGCTACAGTGATTAATAAGCACGTTTTAAAGGGAGATACCTCCCAGGGTGAGCTTTCTCGGGGAAAGTTCTTGCCTACAGCAAAGGTTCTAATGTGGCTTTAGAGAAGAAACGGGTCTCCTCGACTTACTTATGTATGTGGCGGTGGGAGGATAAAAGCTCCTCCATCCCCGGGTTTGGGCCAAGTCACCCGTAGCCCAAAGGGAGAGACCTGCCGCTGGGCCTCCCAGAGACCCACTAAACACTGAGCTTGAAGCTGCCTCTCTGGATGGTTCTCAGAGCGGAGCCTGTGGCTCAAACCTATTCTCGCTGCTTTCTGCTGTGTGAGCCCGGGCAAGCACCTTAACCTCACTGATCTTGGCTTCCTGTCCGTACACCGGAGATGAGGTGGTTGGGAAATGATGCGTCGCAGGGCTCACTACCACCCTTTCTCTCCTCTGTGGTTGGTGGGTCTCCCAGCTAGGCTGCCTCGCCTGGTGCGGACGCCCCAGCTACTCTGAGTCTCAGCCTTGGGAGCCATCGGCCTGAACAACCAGACTGGAGATGGGCTTTGCGGGACTTCCTCCCCACCAGCCTCCTGCCCCTCCCCACCCACCAGATGCTGGCCCTTTGGGATCTGTGCTTGCACTACTGCCCTGGACAGCACATCCCCTACCATGATCCACGTTCCCACCCCTCCAGCCACTTCCTTCTGGAGAAGATCAGGGGAGGAAAACAGGATTCCGAGCTTCCAAATGCCCCCAGCGGAGCACATCCCCTGTTCCAGCTGGAGCCTCACCATTCCTGTCCCTCCCGCCTCACCCCGCATCCTGTCTCTTCAGGCTCTCCCCACGCTTCCTGGCCCTGGGCCTGCTCATCATCCCCTCTCATCCCTCCAACTTGCAGCCTGAGTTCCCAACTGTCCTTCAAGACCTACCCAGTGGCTCCTCCCCGACTCCTTCCCCAGCCCCGTGGGCCCAGGTGATCCCCCACGTGGGGATCCCCTCCATCGCACCCAGCCCTTCTCCTCCAGACGAGGGGCTGTGCCTGACCCAGGACCCAGCGGGCAGGCCCTCAGGAAGGGTAGGGGGACAGGGGAGGTGTTGGAGCCGCTGTCCGAGCATGGCTGAGATCACAGCTGGGCAACGGAGGCAGCCGGTGGACCCCGGAGCAGCGTGGCCTCAGTCAGCCGTGCGAGGCACCCCTCTCCTCCAAGGCCCTGCTCTGCTTGGACCGGTCCCCTGCGGGCTGAGGCCAAGCCACCCACTGGCTGGGAAGTCACATGCGAGACAGAGCCAGGTGCCAGGTGACGGCAGGCACGAGCCCACTCCGGCAGCCTGGGTGCAAGCGGAATACCAAGGACTCGCCCACCCCACAGCTGCCCACCCCCTGCACACACCACTTCCTCCCCACGGGAGCTGGAGCCCCAGCCAGGATCACCTGGATACCGTCAGCGGGTGCTCGGGGGGTCAAGGACGCTTCCTGTGGCCAGGGTCACCCCTGGCTTCGTGGAACCAACTGACAAGGGTCTGAGCAACACAGCCTCCACGCAATGGTGCTGCGGCCTGGCCCCGCTCCCGTCAGGTAGCAGGAGATCCCTAGACAAAGGGCGTTTCCAGCACCAAGGACACCCTGCAGGTAGCGGCACAAACGTCTAACAGCTGTGGGGTTCCTGCCCCTCAGATCCCCCTATACCCGCCCCCCACCCCGCACAGCCCGCTCCTCGTCAGAGGCCCGGCACAGCACAGGACCTGTGGGGTCAGGAGGCCTTGGGTTCGACCTCCAGACCTGTGCTCACCAACCAACAAACAGATGCTTGAGGGTAACAGGAGAGCAGGTGTGTGAAAGGCCGAGAAGCCAGGTGCAGCTTGATAATAATAAAGTCTAGCGTTTGTTTGCCATGTAGGCTGTACGTGATAAATCTCCACCGCCGCCTTTGCTCCTTGTCACAATCCTATAGAGGCCATTTTAAGATGAGAAAATGGAGGCACAGAGAGGTTAATTAATTGGCCCAAGGACATCCAGCTACTAAGTGTCAAAGCTGAGACTTGACCCCTGCCTCATTTCTCTGGCAACCTTCAGGGTCATGCCTCTGTCACCCTCATGTCCCCCAACAGCATGGCCATCTCATGAAGCCACAGGAGGTGAGCTCTGGAAAGGCCCAGAGACCACAGCCCCCTCCCAGCATTTGACACTTGGGAAAAGCAGGGCCCAGAGAGGCTGTGCGGGCAGCCCAAGGGCACGCAGCTTGCTCGTCGGAAAGCTAGGACGGCATGCCTGCCTCACCGCTCAGCATGCCCACTTCTACAGAGGCACGTTAGAAGGGTCCTGAGAGGGCAGAAAGGTCGGCAAATCCTGACCCTCCTCATGTTCGAGGCCCTGGGCAACATGACCTGGTGGTGCGTCCCCACCCTGGAAGCTGGCCTGGCCGTGTGACCTGCTCCTGCAGAGAAAGGCCGGGGGACCCCCTTTTCTTTTTTTTTTTTTCTTTTTTTTAACATCTTTATTGGAGTATAATTGCTTTACAATGGTGTTAGTTTCTGCTTTATAACAAAGTGAATCAATTATACATAAACATATGTTCCCATATCTCCTCCCTCTTGCGTCTCCCTCCTTCCCACCCTCCCCATCCCACCCATCCAGGTGATCACAAAGCACCGAGCTGATCTCCCTGTGCTACCCCCTTTTCTGCACACTATTTTCTCAGGATGGACTCCAGCAATTCCCAGTCCACTCTGCAAGGCTACTGGGCAGATGCTGGCACAACACCATAGGCAGCATCTGGGCCAGGTGAGGACAGGGCTGGGCAGGGCCAGGTGTGCTGGAAGGCAGCCCCACCGCTACCCACTGCATAACTGCCGGCGACGCACCAACGCAGACCCCTGAGCCAGCTCAGTGTGGCACATGCAGGCGACCCACCGCCTGCACAAAGGAGTGACCTCTGCACCGCTGCCACCCTCAGCAGCAGCAATTCCCAGTCTGGACTCACCCGCCCTCCCTAGAGCTGTGGGCTCGGCGGGCAAAGGTGGGGCTGGGCACCTGTGTGGTCAAGGCTCCCCCCGCTGCTCTGGGGAACAACGCCTTGGCGTCCCGGTCCGGCCTCCACTTCAAGTGTTCCCCTCCTTGCTCCCAGGGCTGAACGGGACGGAAGCGGGTGCTAACGCACCCTGGGAGCCTTTCACTCACAGCGTTTCCTCATTCAACACCCCTCACCCCGTGCCCACAAAGCCTGTTACAAGTCCCCGGGACGTGGCCCTTCTCCACGCACTGCAGCTGGTTTCAGGATTTCAGCCTCTTGCAGGGGCCAATGAGGGCTGGCCGGACTGGCCCGAGGCACCCAGCATGCAAGGCAGACCCACCCTCCAGAGTCGGGAAGATGGAAAGAAGGGGCTTTACATTTCCACCCTGGGCGTGCCCACGGTGCGTCCACCACTGACCGACCGCAGGTACCTGCAGACGCCCGAGGGACCCAATGCAGCCCTGATTACCTCCAGGACACGAAGGGCAGCCGAGAGGCGGCCTAGCCTTCGGGCAGTCTGGTTTCCCGCCCACGTGCCCGCTGGAGAACACAGACCCACCCATGCCTCTGTCTCTGGGAAGCCCCCGCCAGGTGCCCAGCAGACACTCTGTCCCCTGGGTCCCAGTGTGCCGTGACTTGAGTCTGTGCTGACCCTTCACACACAGGGGTTGGGTCTGTCTCCCTGCTGGACCAAGGGCGCCCTAAGAGGTGCTCCATCCTACAAGCCTCGCAGCCCACCTGGGCACTGGACAGGCGCCCCACAGCTGCAGACACACAGAAACGAAGCCGGCTCGGGTCCTCGAGGCTAAGCACTCCCAGATTAAGGCGGGGTGCGGGGCGAGGAGGAGGGTCCTGCGGGCTCACGACGGGACTGCCCACACTGTGGCAGCGACTGCTTTACAGTGAGCACTAATGCCACTTCGTTCACACTCGTGAGCTCCCTGACGAACCACCGCTGAGTCTTGGGGGAGCCCTCAGAGCAGAAGACATTAACGAGAGATAAAGGCTGGGCTTTGGAATTCAAATGCCTCTGCACTCTTCACCAACTTCTTCCGAGATGACTCCGACTCAGGTTGGTTTTTCCAGACCTAATCGCTTTGATGTTGTTGATGAAAAATGAAAGGTGATTAAGGGGAACTCCTCTTTTTTTCCTCTTTCTTGTTTTCTTTCTTTTTTTTTGCTTTGGGAAAATGTATAATGCGTTATGGATTTTAGGCATTTTGACCTATTATGCTTTTCATCATTTTGTTAAGGGGGGGAAAAACCCTGAAAAGCCAAACAAATCTGGAACCTAGTCCTGGCTGGGCTGACTTTCCGAGTGGGTGGAGGAAACGGGTGGGGCTCTTACGGCCCACAGGGTTGAGCCCAAACTCCTCTGCGTGGCATAGCTCAGGGGTGCTCTGGGCAGAGCCAGGTGCAGAGCTGGGACGTGCAAGCCCTCACTCAGTCAGTCAACAGACACTGAAGGAGCACTTCCTCTGTGCCTGGCCCTGGTGGAGCTGTCCCCCTGGGACTAATATGATCCCAGCCCTTTCCCTCTCCAAAGCAGTGTACCAGCTCCATCAGAGTTGTGTGGGTGTTTGTCCCGACAGACAGGGAGCTCCTTACTCAGCAGGGATGGTGTCTTTGCTGCCAGACAACTGGGGCCCTAGTACAGCCTGGTACCCGGCAGGTCAAAGGAGGGGAGGCAGGGGATGGAGGCAGGGGAGGCTGCCTGGACACACAGACAGACAAGTGGCTACAAAGAATCACAACTTACCAGGAGCAGAAGCTGGGCAACTGGGTACTGGCAGGAACACTGATAAGGTAACTTCAACAAATTGCTAGAAGCTGAGTGGAGAAGGGCTTGAGAACTAAAAACTCCTAGGGGCCAGTCTAAGGGTGGGGCCCGCATTTTTGGGTTTTACCTCCAGGAATCCCATCAGGTTCTCACAGTGAACCTGAAGAAAAATCCTCTCACGTTTGGCAAGGGGAGGGGGAAAGTAACTATTCCGAAATACAACGAACACATATTGAGCACCTACCATGTCCCCAGCTTTGGCAAGGCACCATGAGAGGTGGATGGGGCACCATGGGAAAAGGATGTGGCCCCTGTTCCCAGAGCTGTGCCACCAGCAGGGGAAGACCTAGCCCAGCACTGTGCAGTCAGGGAAGACTTCTCAGAGGAGGTACCAAATCACTTTTTAAAGGATTAGCAGGGGGACTTCCCTGGTGTCTCAGTGGTTAAGAATCCGCCTGCTGGTTCGAATGCAGGGGAATCCGAATCCGAATGCAGGGGACATGGGTTCGAGTCCTGGTTGGGGAAGATCCCGCATGCCACGGAGCAACTAAGCCCGTGCACCACAACTACTGACTCTGCGCTCTACAGCCCGTGCTCCGCAACAAGAGAAGCCACGGCCATGAGAAGCCTGTGCACCACAACGAAGACCCGACGCAGCCAAAAAAATTAATTAAAAAAAAAAAAAAGGATTTAGCTGGTATGTCAGAAGAGGCAGGAAAGAGACAACACAGGCAGAATGAGCAGAAGCAATACCGGGTGCATATGTTTTGGACACTCGATGAATCATCCAAGTCTACGGCTTGGCAGGGGCAGTTGTGTCCGTGGAGCCCTGGACTAAGTTGACCCTTCCTTGCCCAAAAGCACCATCAGCTTTGGGCTGGGGTCACAGCAGTTTTGACAACAGACAGGAGTGAAATATCAGTTTCACTCTTGGCCCTGAAGTGTTGGTGTGCGATGGTGTAAACACGCATATGTGTAAGGACACAGGGGTCTCACGAACATGCCCTGACGTGACCCACGCTTACCTTCTCACAGACACAACCTGCACACCCAAATGTGCTGGTGCCACACGGCACCGGCTCCCTTGGACTTAGGTTGAGTTTTATCGCTAGACAAACACTGTGCCCACAGCTGGTCACTTCCAGCCCCTGCCACCACCTCACCAGCTCTGACTACAGTGTATGACACGTCAGGCCAGCAATCAAGGAGAGAGAAGGGTAGGTCTTCAAACAGCAGGAATCCTTGCACCCACGCTGGGCTCACAGTTCAAATCAGAGCTGCCCAGTGTGAATGTGATTCAGACTTCTTAACGCCAGGGTGGGATATGGAGATGAAGAGGCCAACCAACTTGTTTCAACTGATGGAATGTTTTCCTTGTTACTGAGAGTCTAGATCATATAATACGCCCAGTACCCAATCACTGAACAAATACATAAAAAAGAAATGTGCCTTAACAGATGGGTGCTGTTGTGACTAGAAGCAGGTGCCCCAGAATTTAAAGCTGAGAGAATCCTCTCCTGGACGGATGACTCCCCCCCCGTCGCCTCTGTCCTCATGCCTCCTCCACCTGCTCCCCAGCCGCACCCATGGTCGAGGGCCTTGCTTCTCACTCCACCAAGAAAAGAGCAGAGAACTTTCCAGAAGCTGCTGCCACCACCGCCACCATGTGCATCAATCAAGCCACCCTCTCCAGAGACTGATGGTCAAGGGTCCAAGCTCCTGGCTGAGACACCTCTGCTCCCTGCACCTGCCCCACCCCTGGGACAAGCCCAAGGAGATGCTGGCACCCTCCTGGCCTCGTCCTCCTGTGGCCACCCTGAGGCTGGTCCTGAGGAGGAAGCGTAGGTGGCAGACGGGCAGGTACCTTGCAGAGCGACCCAGGGCTCCCCTCCGCCCTGCCCCCTGTGCCAGCAGCCTAGGAAGTGTGTGAAGAGCCTGGTGACACTAGTCACCACTCGTGGTTTCCTCCACATGTCACGTGACTCCCAGAGGCAGGACGAATCTGGCTTCTCCCACCCAGACCTGCTCACCCTAGGCCCCGTGACCACCCTGTCACCTAATTAGACACTTCACAGAGACACGTGCTGGACCCACCTGTGTTGGGGAAAGGAGCCTCTTCCCCTCCCACCACACAAAGGGTTTTCTAACCAGGACGCCCACCCCCAGAGCACATGCTGGGGACCATGGCAGCAGCTTCCCGGCTTATTTCCCCTCCAAGGAAGACAGAAGGGAACTGAGGCTCCAGAGCCCTAAGAAATATGCCCAAGCCCACACAGCTAACAAGCGCGAGAGGCAGGATTCCAACCCAGGGCTCCAGGTATCCTCATTCGGCAAAGCTGCCCCACTCGGCAAAGGTGTGCCTGCGCCAAAGCAGGGAAGCTGGGGCGCGGGTGCTGTCCGTGGTGCTGAACCAGCGCGGGCACAGCCCTCCTCCCGCTGGAGTCGCCAAGGCTCCTTCTCACCTTCCCCAGGAGGGGGCGCTAATCAGTTTTGCTTCATTTCCAGATACATCTTGGTTAAAAACAAAACTTTTAAAATGTGGCCTTTATGCTACTTTAGGGAAAAAAAAGCAAATTTATGACTTATGTTTCACCATATACGCAGCTGGCTTCACACACTTTTGACCATTCTGCCTAATTTCCAAAAGTTACACAACTTTTTTCCTCTAGGAAGCTGGAGGTGCCCTGTCCCTGAAGGTTTTATGGCCAAGGACGGCCCTGACACATCTGCCTGCCTAAAGCACATAATCTCATAGTGGGTTTGGGGCAGGATGCCCCATTCCGCAGGTTCACTTTATTAAGGTTTTTATTAAGTACCGAAGAGATACTAGAAATCATAAAGTGCATGACATTTAAAGAATAACAATACCATCTGTGTACAAAGTACCAGTTTAAGAAAATAGAAAATGAAGGACTTCCCTGGTGGTCCAGTGGTTAAGAATCCGCCTGCCAATGCAGGGGGCATGGGTTCGATCCCTGGTCTGGGAAGATCCCACATGCCGTGGAGCAACGAAGCCCATGCGCCACAACTACTGAGCCTGCGCCCTGGAGCCCGTGAGCCACAACTACTGAGCCCGCACTCCACGAGAAGCCACCGCAATGAGAAGCCCGCACACCGCAACGAAGAGTAGCCCCC
>RJWK010012116.1:0-12982 GCA_004363435.1 Platanista minor
GAAAACCATAATTCAAAAAGAGTCATGTACCAAAATGTTCATTGCAGCTCTATTTACAATAGCCAGGAGATGGAAATAACCCAAGTGTCCATCATCAGATGAATGGATAAAGAAGATGTGGTACATATATACAATGGAATATTACCCAGCCATAAAAAGAAACGAAATGGAGTTATTTGTAGTGAGGTGGATGGACCCAGAGTCTGTCATACAGAGTGAAGTAAGTCAGAAAGAGAAAGACAAATACCATATGCTAACACATATATATGGAATCTAAGAAAAAAAGAAATGTCGTAAAGTACCTAGGGGCAAGACGGGAATAAAGACACAGACCTACTAAAGAAGGGACTTGAGGATATGGGGAGGGGGAAGGGTAAGCTGTGACAAAGTGAGAGAGTGGCATGGACATATATACACTACCAAACGTAAAATGGATGGCCAGTGGGAAGCAGCCGCATAGCACAGAGAGATCAGCTCGGTGCTTTGTGACCACCTGGATGGGTGGGATAGGGAGGGGGGACGGAGGGAGACGCAAGAGGGAGGAGATATGGGAACATATGTATATGTATAACTGATTCACTTTGTTATAAAGCAGAAATTTACACACCATTGTTAAGCAATTATACTCCAATAAAGATGAAAAAAAAAAAAAAAGAATCTACTTTGGTAGATGTGAGATAACAGAAAAAATATATATGTTTTCTGCCCCCACCCCTTTTCCTGGCACACAGCTCCTAAAAACCCTGTAATTTCTGAAGTGATAAGTCCACTAGGAGCACCTTCTGTTCTCATATTGGGTCTTTCACCCTGGTTCCTGACACAGAGCTCCTAAATCCCTTGGAATTTCCTGGGTGATAGCAGTAGCTTTTATTCTAATGAGGCAACTCTTAGTGGGCTTTTGGATGAGGGCTGGTCACCAGAAAGACCAAGCAGTGATTAGAGGCTTGGAATTTTCAGCCTTATCCCCCATTATCCAGAGAAGGGTAGGGACTGGAAATGGAGTTAATGATCAACACACCCATGTGATGAAACCTCCATATAAAAAACAAAAATATGGGGGGTTCAGAGAGCTTCCAAGTTGACAAACACATCCACAGACTGGGAGAGTGACATTCCCCACCTCTATGGGGACAGAAGCTCATGTACTATGGACCCTCTCAGACCTCATCCTATGTATCTATTCATCTGGTTGTTCATCAATATCCTTTATCATATTCTTTAATAAACTGGTAAACAAAAGTGAGTGTTTCCCTGAATTCTGTGACCTGCTCTAGGAAATAACTGAATCCAAAGGGGAGGAGGTCATGAAAACCTCTGATCTGTAGTCAAATAACAAAAGTTGTGGGTACTCTGGGGATCCACTAATTCCAAGTGGCATCTGTGGTGGGGGACAGTCTCCTAGGACTGAGCCCTTAACCTGTGGGATCTGATGCCATCTCTAGGCAGAAGTGAGGTAAACTGTAGGACACCCGGCTGGTGTCAAAGAATTGCTTGGTGTGGGGAATAAAAACTCCCACTGGTTTTATGGAAACCATAAAAACTCTGGTTTCCAAAGTGTTGTGAGTGTGGTAATAGTGTGAGAGTAAAGGAGAAACGCAGCAGGAAGACTAGGTTTTGCCAATATGGTACCAATACAGTAAATTCTAACACAATACTAATAACCAACACTCGTTACCAATCCCAACAAAGAGATGTTTACAGACCAAATTGGCCATAATAACATACTCCATAACATATTTGAGGGGCTTCCCTAGTGGCGCAATGGTTGAGAGTCCGCCTGCCGATGCAGGGGACGCGGGTTCGTGCCCCGGTCCGGGAAGATCCCACATGCCGCGGAACAGCTGGGCCCGTGAGCCATGGCCACTGAGCCTGCGTGTCCAGAGCCTGTGCTCCGCAACAGGAGAGGCCACAACAGTGAGAGGCCCACGTACAGCAAAAAAACAAAACAAAACAAAACAAAACAAAAAAAGATATTTGAAAGGTATCATTGTAAATGGTGAGGCAGTAAGTCTAGCAAGGTAATTTTAAAACTTGTTCTGGCATGGATCCCTCTTTCCTACCCTGTTTCTCCTGTTCCACTAATATCCCTGTTATTTTTAAGAGCTAAATTGGAGCCCAGGATCTGCTCTTTATTAATTACTAAGGATGTTAAATCCTGGTTCTTCTAGCCTAGCAAATCACTGAACTTCAGTTTTCTTATATATAAAATGGAGATAATATGTAAATCACAAAGTCACTGTGAGGTTTAAAGGAAATAATGTATCTGAATGTTCTTTAGCTTATTAGAACCTGCTTAAGTACGTATTAAAGGTGAACTTAAAATAAAAACACAGAAACATAAATGCTTTCTGATTATTAGGAAAAGCAGAAAACAGGGCAGAGATTTAAGTAGAAAAAACAAGTTTTCTAATGTAGGAAAACAGGTTAAAGGTATTATGAGGAATTTTAAAAAGAACCATCATTATCACCAGCATCATCATCATCTCTACTACATGCCAGACATAATGGGTGGCACTATGCTTACAGAACCTTATCATTTCATTCTTACAACAATTCATTAAGATATTTACTATCATTTTCTAACAAGGAAATAAAATCCTGACTAGACTGTAAATTAAATGTAGGGTGAGATCTTGTCTGTTTTACTCACTGTTACCTAGCAGATGGCCTAGTGGATAGCAGGCACTCAAAAATATGTATTGGACAGATGGGTGGATGATGAAAGGAAACTCACTCTAAAAAGTTACTTGCTGGGGTCACACAATAAATGGTGATGTCTGGATTAAATCTGAGTCTAGCTGACTCCAGGGCCCATGCTTTTACTCAGTATGTCTTAGAAAGTCCTCATCATATAAATGGATTAACAGAAATGACTAATAAAAGGAGAGCATTATGTAAAGCTGGAATTCAATGAATCTTATAGACAAAGTTTAAAGTAGCCTCAAAAGTAGAAAGAGAATAATAGAAAAATTAGCAAATGGCATACTGAGTAGGACTGCTAAAGAAAGACGACTTTTTTTTTTTCTTTTTTTTTTTTTGCAGTATGCGGGCCTCTCACTGTTGTGGCCTCTCCCGGTTACGGAGCACAGGCTCCGGATGCACAGGCCCAGCGGCCATGGCTCACGGGCCTAGCCACTCTGTGGCTCGTGGGATCTTCCCGGACCGGGGCACAAACCCGTGTCCCCTGCATCAACAGGCAGACTCTCAACCACTGCGCCACCAGGGAAGCCCCTGAAGAAAGACTTAACAGCTAAAAAGACACAAGAAAGTAATCTTGGACCATGAAGTGTAAGGGGCCTTCTAAGCAAACAGTACAGAGTGTGATTCTGGTCTGAAGTATATGAAAAGTATGAATGAAGACAGGAATAAAGGGCTAACATAATGGACTTAATGTGGCTGATTTACAGAAGCAGCATACAGTTGGGAAGAACAAAGTCCAGTTCCACATACAGAGGTGAGAGAAGACCACGACCTATTCTAATGCTGTCAACGTATTAAAAGTTGACTTGAGAAGAAAACTATTGGGTTAGCCAAAAAGTTCATTTGGGTTTTTCCAGCTTATGGAAAAATCCAAACGAACTTTTTGGCAAACCCAGTCAAAGGAAGAAAGCATCCATAACAGAAGTGGGCCAAATTTAAGCTAAGAAATAACACATTGACCATTTTTAAATGGCTGTTGACTCCTAAATGGGGTGACTAACCACATACAAACAAGCGGAGGTATAGGAAAATACATAAGGGCATTAACTTCATGGACTTAGTGATGAGCCATTAAAACCACAGAATTGGAAAAAACAAAGAACTGAACTGAGGGGGACAGTTCAGGGAGAAAACTTTATAAAGAAGCATGAGGGTATAATACTGCAAGGCTGAACAGTAGCCTATACCCAGTTTTGTAAATTACTGACCAGGATTCCTAAACTACGTTCTTGATTCTTTTTTATGAACATTTTACTTATATGACTAGTCTAAGCAATCATTTTCTAAAATTCTAGACACATAAGCCCAAATCCACCTAAGTAAGTCTCTATTTTTAGTCTCTTTAGACAGGCTAAAGTCTCCTCAGGAATAGGTGATTGCCCTGATCCTTTAAAACAAAACAAACAGTGATAACTCAACAAATGTTTAGAACATCTTAACACTGACAAAAGACATCAACAAAATCATCAACAAAATAAACTATTCCCAGAAAAGCCTAAAAAGTGACAAAGCTGACAGATATTGCTGCCTACTGATTTGCTTATATTGTGAAACACTTACCTAAGCAACTTATGACCATTTGTTGTGGCAACTTCAGCAAGGCTTGTTAGAATCTTTAAATACTGGTTCTCACTTTGCTGAGATAAATGCTCCAGAACTTGCCGTAACTAAATTTTTTACAAATAAAAAAATGTGATTAAATAATAATCCACTAAACTTTGTCAAGAAATTAAGTACCTATTAGTTTAGTAAGTATCCCAAATCTCAATTAGCTGAAACCAAGTCCTTTACAGTTATTTGGTCTTGCATAAAATCAAAAGCTTATAGAGAGATACGATGACATACAATGTTTGTTCAAAATCACCCAATGGAAAAGGTATAAATAGAGACAAGAGAAATCACCAAGTTTATTTAAGGAAAATGAATTCCAAACTTCTAAAAATGTAAGAAAAAAACTCTGTAATTATTCAAAGAGTAGAACTATTAACAAATACAGAGCTCAGTAAACTAGTGATTATTCATCGTAACATGATATTCCTCCTTAGATTCTTTTCCTCTACCTATGAGAAATACTCTAGTTATCTTAAGGAGAGATCAAAGGCACAGAGGACAGAAGACTCATAGGGCCAAATATTAACATAAAGTTTATTAATTCTTATATAATTCATACTTAACCTATAATGCAGATAAGCCAATTCAAATTACTTAAATATTTATAATAATAAAATCAATAAACACATTTGTAAAATGCCATATACATCAAACATGAACAAAGCTTGTTCAGGGGCTTCCCTGGTGGTGCAGTGGTTAAGAATCCTCCTGCCAGGGGCACTGGCTCCAGCCCTGGTCCGTGAAGATCCCACATGCCACGGAGCAACTAAGCCTGTGTGCCGCAACTACTGAACCTGAGCTCTAGAGCCCACGAGCCACAACTACTGAGCCCACATGCCACAACTAATGAAGCCCATATGCCTAGAGCTTGTGGTCCGCAACAAGAGAAGCCACCACAATGAGAAGCCTGCGCACTGCACCAAAGAGTAGCCCCCGCTCGCCACAACTAGACCACAACTAGAGAAAGCCCGCATGCACCAACGAAGACCCAATGCAGCCAAAAATAAATAAATTAATAATAATTTTTTAAAAAGCTTGTTCATTTACCAGCTACCAGCACAATTACATTACCATGTTTTCTCGGAGATCTTCATTCTGTGTCATTTGAATAATTGTCTGGAAAAGCCTAGGGTGATACTGAATTAATACTTCACAAGTCTCTCCATATCCACCCTAAAAACAAGATTTAAAATTATCTAGGTTTAAAAACAAAACTCCTAAAGTAAAACATTTCTTCTACATATAAGCCTGACACCAAATATGTGGGATTTCCACACCAACCAATTCTCCAATTCTCTGTGGATACCGATTGGGTGTCCTACAATTTAATTCAGTTATCATGCTAACTGCCTAGAGTTAGGGCAGACCACACAGTAGGGTTCAGTCTCACAAGAGTGCCCCCCACTTCAAAAGCCAATCACAAGTCCAGGTCACCCATACTTCTGACTAACCAGCTGTAAGTAAGGAACTCCCACGACCTCCTCCTCAGGTTTGATAATTTGCTAGAACAGCTCACAGAACTCAGGGAAACACTTTATTTACCGTTACCTGTTTATTATAAAGGCTACAACTCAGGAGCAGGCAAATGGAAGCGCTGCATAGGATAAACTATGTGGGAAGGGGCACAGAGCTTCCATGCCCTCACTGAGCGTGCCACCCTCCCAGCACTTTGATGTGTTCACCAACCCAGAAGCTCTCTGAGAACCACACTGTTTAGGGTTTTTATGAAAGTTCCATTACACAGGCCTGAATGACTAAACTCAGTCTCTAGCCCCTGACTCCTTCCCAGGGATGGGGGAGGAAATCGCCTTCTAATTACATGGTTGGCTCACCTGTCAACCAGCCCTGTTCCTGAAGATACATAGGGCCTTTCAGCCATCGCTCATCTCATTAATATACAAAAAGACATGCTTATCACTCTGGAGATTCCAAGGGTCTTAGAAGCTCTTGTGTTAGGAACTGGGATAAAGACCAATATATATTTCTTATACTATCACAGTTCCTTTTAAAGATCATATTCTTAACAGAATAAAAATCTTTGCACCCATCCTCTCATTTGAGGAAAAAAGTGATCTTGTCTGTCTGTGTCAGTTTCTCTTACAAAGTAAGGGACTAAGAATATACATGAACAGCATACCTGCACACATAAATCCAGAGGGCTTACTCCATTTTTATCTGGCAGATATTTGGCTCCTCGCAACAGAAGAATCTGTGCTGTGTCTCTCTGACCATGACTGTACAGAAACAAAGTTTAAACATGTAATCTTTTTAAGTCTTTCTCTATAAATTATGGACAGTTAGTATCAATCAACAGAGGATTAATAATCTTAAAAAATTGAGAGGAAGATCTGAACTACAATCTCAACCGTTAGAAAAACTTCCCAATGTTAAGTCATACTTTTACAATGCAGATAAGAAACTGGCCTACTTAATCTTAGAATTGAACTTGGGACACATTACCTATAATAAATCATAATATCTTGGCATAAGTTGCTGGTACTCAGGCTTATGCTTTAGTTCCTTCTTCCAATCTTTTCCTTCTCAACTTTAGCCTGACCACCTTCCTACCACATACATCCAAGTCTCCAGACTTCTTAGTCCAAAAGAACCTCAATACTCAAAACAAAAGTACATTTTATGACACTTTAATATGTGGTTAAAAAGTAAGAACAAAGGAAGGAGAAAAGACAAATATCAAAATGAGTAAATGGGGGGGATTCATTAGCCAAAAATACTAACTGCCAACCTTCATTTTATCAACCCACTCAGTTTGGCTTCTGCTGACAGCTATTCAATCTGACCTTGAATGAACAACTCTCATCCACATGCCCCATTCTCTCTAATTGCTCTTTCAAGTAGGTGTAACAACCACTCTTTAAGCTAGGAGGAAGCTGCTCTGGGGGTAATGATCACTAGACTCTACATTTCGTTATTAAATGAGCTAATCTGATCCTAGACAGACAATAAAAAATAAATTTATAATGCATGGACATTAAAGTTTAAAGCTAATTTTACAAAATGCCCAAGGAAGTCATACAGTTTAGAAGAGTATCTCATCAAAGAATTTTATTTTGTAAATTGATACAGCCACTATGGAGAACAGTATGGAGGTTCCTTAAAAAACTAAAAATAGAACTACCACAGCAATCCCACTACTGGGCATATACCTAGAGAAAACCATAATTCAAAAAGACACATGCACCCCAATGTTCACTGCAGCACTATTTACAATAGCCAGGACATGGAAGCAACCTAAATGTCCATCAACAGAAGAACAGATAAAGAAGACGTGGTACGCATATACAATGGAATATTACTCAGACATAAAAAGGAATGAAATTGGGTCATTTGTAGAGACGTGGACGGACCTAGAGACTGACATACAGAGTGAAGTAAGTCAGAAAGAAAAACAAATATCGTATATTATGCATATATGTGGAATCTAGAAAAATGGTATAGATGATCTTATTTGCAAAGCAGAAACAGAGACACAGACATAGAGAACAAACGTATGGACACCAAGAGGGAAAAGCAGGGAGGTGGGATGAATTGGGAGATTGGGATTGACATAATACACTGTTGATACTGTGTATAAAATAACTAATGAGAATCTACTGTATAGCTCAGGGAACTCTACTCAATGCTCTGTGGTGACCTAAATGGGAAGGAAATCCAAAAAAGAGGGGATATATGTATACGTACAGCTGATTCATTTTGCTGTACAGTAGAAACTAACACAACATTGTAAAGCAAATATACTCCAATAAAAATTAATCTTAAAAAAACAATTTTATTTTGTAGATGAAAAAAATTACTATTCAAGCACAAGTGAAACTAGAACTCAGATCTCTGGTCTTCTAGACCAATACTCTTCCCACACTACCATTACCTAAAAAGGTATGTTATTTCACAAAGACTACACAGATTCCTCAGAAACTTAAAACAAATAAAAACAACCTATTCTTTCTTTTCCACAAAATGACACTGCATAAAGTATAATTGGACTTAATTTAAAAAAATAGGATCATACTAGGAAGCTGGTGGCAGACACCAGGTATAACACTCTTTTGATACTTTACTATAATACTGATTACCTTCCTTAATACAAATATTGACAGACGAAAACTAACTTAAGAACAATATCTAATTTACTCCAGAAAAAGCAGAAAATCAAGAAAGCAAGTACATCAGCAATCCCTCCAAAAGCAAAAGTAACTAATTTTACTAGTCTACATTAAGAAAAATCTTCATCAAGCATCATTTGTCATTCATCAGCTGGGCATGCTGGCCAACACATTATATATTACAGCTAATAGGAATTACTTTATAATTAACACTGTTCTATTCTGTATAATACCTAAGTGAAAAGAAACTAACTTGAGCATAATTTATTTAAGGAGTCAGTGATTTCTTTGCTAGGATCCAAGGTTCTGAGAAACCCAGATTTGCAAAGCTATTCTGCTCAACTTTAATGACATTTCTTTTACAGTTATTCATTATCTGTGTTAGATGTGTTTAATCTTTCCAACTAAACTATAAACCTCTTGACAAAACCCTTGTTCTATGACACCAAGCAAGCATGGCTTACAACATGTACTCAATATACTTGTTGAGTTATATGATGGGCTTTAATTTTAGATACCATTCATCTGACAAGTAAGCATTAAATAAGGTACTAAGCTACACAAAAATAACAAAAAGACCTGAATCATAATTTATCTAGGATAAATTTTGTACCACAGATAGCAACAAGAATAATTAATATCAAGAAAAAAATACCACTGTGACATTTTTAGAAAGCTGGAGTAATTTCTAAAACTACATTAAAATCTCATCTGTGAATAGATGGCATTTCATTTCAAAAGTAAATTAAAAGAAATGATTGCTAATAATATATAAAATCTGCATAACTTCATTAGGGGCTCAAGTGTCCCATGTGTAATATTGCAAAAGATAAAGATTATCCTGTTACAGACTGCTCAAAGTGTCACATGAAAGATTTTTCAGTTCAAATAACTGCAAAAATTTGCTCAATGAATAATTATTCTTTACAACTGAACTTATTTTTTTTATATTGATTGAGATAATACTCCCTTCAAGGAAATGCCAGTGTATTTTCTGGAAACTAAGAAGTTGGCAAAGATTTAACTAATAAGAAACCTGTAGTGCTTCTAAAGCACTTAGAACTGATTTCTCAAGCACTTTCAAGTCTCCTAACTTCAGGCTCTTGCAATGATACAATTTGAAAACTTGGCTAACAGCGCATATGTACTATATAACAACGTTTTTTGGAACTGCTTATGAAACAAAGAGGCCATATTTTCTAATGGTCCTTTTCTAAAAGTTTGCAATTTTGAATCTATGGACTGTTTTACATGGCTACTTTGATTGTGAGTTTCCTAACTGAAAGGAGTGGCTTGGCAGTAGCTGCAAACTATGTTCAGAATCTTACCTGTTTCTCACTTTATTAGAGACCTCCAAAATTCCATAAAAATCTCACTAATTTACTGTATCTATATAACCCCAGCTAAACCTTGCTTTCCTTTACAGAAGAAAAGTTATCTGCAGATACAGAAAATATTTGAAAATCATTATACATCCAAACCTTTATTTGAGGAACCCAGTTAAGGGAATGGTAAGTATTATAATGAATATAAAACCAATCTAATCATTTAAGGACCTGAAGCATTTGCAGATACCACATAAAAGTCCTGAAAACAAAGGCACCTGAAGAGTGGGCGGGGGAAGGCGGGGTAAGGTCAATATATGTGTGCCACATGAAAAAAAGTTAGTGAATCAGAATGTCTTGTACAAAATACCTAGAGAGGAAAAGTGGCTGGGAAATAGTTCCTGTCATAATTTTAGGTCAAAATCAATCTGAAATGACTCACTCACAGAACCATTACTTTATTAAATAGTGCTCAGAATTAGAATAGAATACAAAGGAAAAAAGAAAAGGCCTGCCTGTACGATGGGATAAGAGTCAAATTTCTTAGAAAACCATGCATTGCAATGAAATTGAAAGAGGACAATACAACTTTGTGCTCACTGGGTGTGGAAAAGTGTGCTAGAGCTTAGTAAGCACCTACCAATTACTAAGTACGTGCTAGAGCTTAGTAAGCACCTACCAATTACTAAGTATAAAATGCTCTGCAGGACGTTTTATATAAGCCACCTCATTTAATTATCACTGTAGTCCCACAAGGCAGATATCAAAATTTCCACTTTACAAAGAAACAAAGCTTCAGAGGTCAAGAAACTTGACTAAAGTTGCATAGCTTTGGGGATGGGATTTGAACCCTGCCTCCTATATATTTCAATACCTTTTCGATTTAAAGAAAACAGCTTTAGCAGTTAATCCCTGAATTAGACATATGACATATCTAGTAACATCCCTCAACAATAAAAATTTACATTAAGTTCAGCTTTTTATCTTAGAGCCCTGTAACTTGTCTGCAGGATCACCTTGTTCTATTGCTCACATTCCTTTCCCTTTCATTTATCAGAGACAATACATTGGGAATAATTTATAATTTTTAATGTATACCTATATCTAGATATCATGAATATAATTCGAAGTCTGCCTACAAAATGAACCATTTTCCATGTTCCATATTTATCATCCTGCAACAATGAAGAATTTATATTCTAGTTTCAATTTTTATCATATTTGCTTAGCCATCTTCATTCAAAGAGATCTAATGTTTGCTAGATTAAAACTTAATAATGGCTACCATCACCCTGATACCAAAACCAGACAAGGATGTCACAAAGAAAGAAAACTACAGGCCAATATCACTGATGAACATAGATGCAAAAATCCTCAACAAAATACCAGCAAACAGAATCCAACAGCACATTAAAAGGATCATACACCATGATCAAGTGGGCTTTATTCCAGGAAAGCAAGGATTCTTCAATATATGCAAATCAATTAACGTGATACACCATATTAACAAACTGAAGGAGAAAAACGATATGATCATCTCAATAGATGCAGAGAAAGCTTTCGACAAAATTCAACACCAATTTATGATAAAAACCCTGGAGAAAGTAAGCACAGAGGGAACTTTCCTCAACATAAGAAAGGCCGTATATGACAAACCCACAGCCAACATCGTCCTCAATGATGAAAAACTGAAAGCATTTCCACTAAGATCAGGAACAAGACAAGGTTGCCCACTTTCACCACTCTTATTCAACATAGTCTTGGAAGTTTTAGCCACAGCAATCAGAGAAGAAAAGGAAATAAAAGGAATCCAAATTGGAAAAGAAGTAAAGCTGTCACTGTGTGCAGATGACATGATACTATACATAGAGAATCCTAAAGATGCTACCAGAAAACTACTAGAGCTAATCAATGAATTTGGTAAAGTAGCAGGATACAAAATTAACGCACAGAAATCTCTGGCATTCCTATACACTAATGATGAAAAATCTGAAAGTGAAATCAAGAAAACACTCCCATTTACCACTGCAATAAAAAGAATAAAATATCTAGGAATAAACCTACCTAAGGAGACAAAAGACCTGTACGCAGAAAATTATAAGACACTGATGAAAGAAATTAAAGATGATACTAATAGATGGAGAGATATACCATGTTCTTGGATTGGAAGAATCAACATTGTGAAAATGACTCTACTACCCAAAGCTATCTACAGATTCAATGCAATCCCTATCAAACTGCCAATGGCATTTTTCACAGAACTAGAACAAAAAATTTCACAATTTATATGGAAATACAAAAGACCCCGAATAGCCAAAGAAATCTTGAGAACGAAAAACAGAGCTGGAGGAATCAGACTCCCTGACTTCAGACTGTACTACAAAGCTACAGTAATCAAGACAGTATGGTACTGGCACAAAAACAGAAATATAGATCAATGGAACAGGACAGAAGGCCCAGAGATAAACCCACACACATATGGTCACCTTATCTTTGATAAAAGAGGCAAAAATATACAGTGGAGAAAAGACAGCCTCCTCAATAAGTGGTGCTGGGAAAACTGGACAGCTACATGTAAAAGAATGAAATTAGAACACTCCCTAATACCATACACAAAAATAAGCTCAAAATGGATTAAAGACCTAAATGTAAGGCCAGAAACTATCAAACTCTTAGAGGAAAACATAGGCAGAACACTCTATGACATAAATCACAGCAGGATTCTTTTTGACCCATCTCCTAGAGTAATGGAAATAAAAACAAAAATAAACAAATGGGACCTAATGAAACTTCAAAGCTTTTGCACAGCAAAGGAAACCATAAACAAGACCAAAAGACAACCCTCAGAATGGGAGAAAATATTTGCAAATGAAGCACCTGACAAAGGATTAATCTCCAGAATTTACAAGCAGCTCATGCAGCTCAATAACAAAGAAACAAACAACCCAATCCAAAAATGGGCAGAAGACCTAAATAGACATTTCTCCAAAGGAGATACACAGACTGCCAACAAACACATGAAAGAATGCTCAACATCATTAATCATTACAGAAATGCAAATCAAAACTACAATGAGATATCATCTCACACCGGTCAGAATGGCCATCATCAAAAAATCTAGAAACAATAAATGCTGGAGAGGGTGTGGAGAAGAGGGAACACTCTTGCACTGCTGGTGGCAATGTGAATTGGTACAGCCACTATGGAGAACAGTATGGAGGG
>RJWK010012116.1:13082-41020 GCA_004363435.1 Platanista minor
CTATTTACAATAGCCAGGAGATGGAAACAACCCAAGTGTCCATCATCGGATGAATGGATAAAGAAGATGTGGCACATATATACAATGGAATATTACTCAGCCATAAAAAGAAACGAAATGGAGTTATTTGTAGTGAGGTGGATGGACCTAGAGTCTGTCATACAGAGTGAAGTAAGTCAGAAAGAGAAAGACAAATACCATATGCTAACACATATATATGGAATATAAGAAAAAGTGAAATGTCATGAAGAACCTAGGGGCAAGATAGGAATAAAGACACAGACCTACTAGAGAATGGACTTGAGGATACGGGGAGGGGGAGGGGTAGGCTGTGATGGAGTGAGAGAGTGGCATGGACATATGTACACTACCAAACGTAAAACAGATAGCTGGTGGGGGGCAGCCGCATAGCACAGGGAGATCAGCTCGGTGCTTTGTGATCACCTGGATGGATGGGATAGGGAGGGTGGGAGGGAGGGAGACGTAAGAGGGAGTAGATACAGGAACATATGTATATGTATAATTGATTCACTTTGTTATAAAGCAGAAACTAACACCATTGTAAAGCAATTATACTCCAATAAAGATGTAAAAAAATAAATAAATAAAAAGAAATTCCTGGCCTCAAGGTAATGTTAGATTTCTAGCTCCAGCCCCTATTTACATAAGGCCTATACTAAGGAACAGTACCCATAGACATCAGTCCGCTCTTATTTCTCTGGATTTAATTTCTCTGTTATTTTCTGAAACACACTAGTGTTCCTTTCTTTCTTTTAATCTCAGCTATGTGCTTTTAACTTTTTCAAAATTCACCCAGAATTTACATGTGTCTCCAGTAAGAGTACATTAAATTGAGCTTAGTCTGCTATTCTATTGGCATATTTGAGATCCAAATAATTTGCTACTTAACTGGATTCAACTACCTGTATATTTCAGGCATCTAAAACTCACCATGTTCCAAATTTCCCTCATTATTGTTAGTAATTTTCTTGGGAATCTGGATGACATTAAATGGAATAAAGTTAGTGAGTGGCCCAGGAATGCCTGAAAGTTTGTTTGTCAGAGTGGCCAGGGAAAGATAAGCAAGGAAGAAAACCAAATGAAAAACAGAATCCCATTATTATGGCTGAGTTTACTCCCAAGATTCCATGCAGAGCTCTCTGTAGAGGTGGGTTGGGTTGTAACTTACGCCAGAGCTCTAGGTGGGGCTGATACCATCTCATGCAAAGCTCTCAGTTCTGGGCTAATGTCATCTCTGGTCTGCTCTATGGAGTGGAAACTTTGGAGGAATGGCCAGTGTGTTCCGCAGTGCAGGAAGAGGGAAATTGTGAATGTGACTTTCTAAATTGTGGAGGAACTAACCACTGTAAATGTGCCTTGAACTATGTTGTTTAATTCGACCAGTCAGATCAATGACTTTCCCCTTGAATGAAATGCTGCTACGTTTGTGAGCAGAGAAAACAAAACTGGTATAAGGAATAGATAGCTAGTGGGAAGAAGCCACATAGCACAGGGAGATCAGCTCAGTGCTTTGTGACCACCTAGAGGGGTGGGATAGGGAGGGTGGGAGGGAGGGAGGTGCAAGAGGGAAGAGATATGGGGACATATGTATATGTATAACTGATTTACTTTGCTATAAAGCAGAAACTAACACACCATTGTAAAGTAATTATACTCCAATAAAGATGTTAAAAAAAAAAATGGTATAAGGAGAAAAAAAAAAAAAAAACTTAATGATGGGTATACAATACTAGCAGAAAGTACTTCTAAAAAATTTTACCATAACCCTATGCTCAGACTAACTATACAAATATCACAGTTATGTGAACACTAATATATACCTATATTTTACCAGTATACATGGCATTATTTTATGTATTTTTCAAAAACGTAACTATAGTGATTCACTCATTCAAAAACATTTACTAAGCATCTAAGCACAAAGCACTGTATTACACATGGAATATAAAGTGATGAAGAAAACAAAATTCTTGCTTTCATTGGGCTTTCAGTCTAGCAGGGGAGAGACACTATAAACAAGTACATAAACACTATAAAATACAAAGTGCTACGAAAGAAATGATCATGATACTGTGATAGGAAATATGGGGAGAGGCCTACCTAGACTGATCAGGAATTCCTTCCTAAAAAGTAACAGTGAAGCACTGACATGGAGTCAGCCACATAAAAAGCCTATGGAAGAACGTTTCAGGCAAAATAAACAGCACATAGAAAAGCCTGCTGGAAAGAGTCTGATGTATTGGGGGAACTCAAAGAGAACCAATGTGGCTGAAGCACACTTGAGCTAAGCAGGGTCAGACCATGCAAGTCACGTGGAAGAATGCAGAGTTTGGATTTTATTGGAAATGCAATAAAGAGGCACTGAAAAGTTTAAATACAAGGTTTAAGCACAAAGTGACAACAGCTGATTCATTTTTTAGAAGGTCACTTTGGCTTCTGAGGAAAGAACAGAAGGGAGGGAAACAACAGAGGAAAGTGGAAGACCAGTTAAGAGACTACTGCAGTATTCTAGACAAGAAGTAACAACTTTAAGGTGGTTTAGTGAGGTGGAGAGCAGTAATGAGATTCAGAATGTATTCTGAAAGTGGAATTTACAGAACTTACTAATATATTCCAAGTTGAGGGTCAGGGAGAGAGACAGAAATAAAAAATAATGACCTATGGGGCTTCCCTGGTGGCACAGTGGTTGAGAGTCCGCCTGCTGATGCAGGGGACACGGGTTCGTGCCCCGGTCTGGGAAGATCCCACATGCCACGGAGCGGCTGGGCCCGTGAGCCATGGCCACTGAGCCTGCACATCCGGAGCCTGTGCTCCGCAACAGGACAGGCCAGTGAAAGAGGCCCGCATACCGCAAAAAATAATAATAATAAAAAATAAAATAATGACCTAGTTTCTGGTTTACACAACTGAGAAGATAAGGGTTCCAATGACTGAGATGAGAAAAACTGGAGGAAAGGTTTGAAAAGGAAATCAGGAGCTATATTTTGGACATGCTAATATCTGAGATTCTATGAGACTTGCAAGTGATGATGTATATCAGGTAGATGGACATTCAAATCTGAAGCTTCAAAGAAAGGTCTGATCTAAAGATAACCCCTCAAGATAGGATATGATTTCAGGGAATCAAACAATGATATTATTCATAAATTCAGGACACCAAAAAAGGAATTTGTGTTCTAGACAAGCAATCAAATTGTAAGTATAACATAAGAAAAAGCTTGGATTCAGGTAAGATTGAGAAGTCTAGAGGTCCAAAAGTCCTTGTATTCTAATTCAAGGCTGTTCAATGATGATTTGAATCAGTCAGACCAAAGCAACATCAGAGACCCTAAAGAAAAGCTAAACAAGAAGAAAAGCAGATCTTTCATCTTAAACAAAGCTCCAGGGAATTCCCTGGCAGTCCAGTGGTTAGGACTCAGCACTTTTCAATGCCAGGGCACAGGTCTGACCCCTGGTCAGGGAACTAAAATCCAGCAAGCCACATGGTGTGGCCAAAAAAAACAATAAAAATAAAACATAAAATAAACCTCCAGTAAAATGACATAAAACAGGAAAAAGGATAAGAAAAGAGGAGCTTTCTGGAGAGCATTATATCTAAAATAGAGCCTAAATAAACACTACAATTCCTGTAATCTAAACAAAAAAGAAAAATCAAGTGTATTGTGAACTGCTCCTAATTGCAACTAAATTTACATATTATGGGGGGTGGGGGCGGGTATGTGTATAATTATTACACTGTTAGCTCCTTAAGGACCAGGGTTTATTTATTACTGTATCACTAATGCCTATAATAATGCATGGTGCACAGTGAATGCTAACTAAATGCTTATTACATGAATGAATCAATGAACAAAACATATGCTTTAGGAAAATGAACCAGAAAAAAAGAAAATGAACCAGGACAGAGTGTAAAAAGAACTTAATGCATAACTCAATATCTAACAAGAATGATTCAAGAAAGTTTTTAAAGTTACAAATTCAGAGAAAGCAAAGACACGGCTCTGAACTAAGGCATACTTTAATAGCTTATCCCATTGGAACTAACTTGATACTTGATAAAGAAAACTATGAAAGTTACTGGATTATTGGTATGTCTTTTTTATTACTAAGTAATTCTAAAATCTAAGTAATCAAGTAAATCAAAAGCCCCCACTTACAATATATAAAAACACTGCCAATATAAAACACTTTTCATCATGCAGTTAAATAACAGAACCGTAATGCTATCTACTTCATCTTAAAAGGAAGCATAGTATTTCTAGGAAAAGAGGAGAGTTTTAGAAAATACACACAAATGTTTGTGGTTGGAAATATAGCAGATTCAACATTCTTTAATGGGAGCATCTGGCAATATAAATTATCATACCTGCAAGCAAAGTACAATGGAGTGGCTCCTGATACATTTGGCCTGTTAATATCAGCACCACTGTCTAGCAAGCATTGCACTGTCTGGGGGAAAAAGAAACAAAAGTAAAGCCAGAGAAGTTAAACACAGACACAGTTATCACAATTTTAGTCCATATAAGGAAAGTTCTTACCACAACCTGAAGCTTTAAAGAAGAAAGAGTAGGAACATGCCAATTATGACGGCTGAACAAATTCCACTTTTTGGTAAGCTCTGAGCCTCAGGCACTACACAGTCTATGTGGAATTATCAATGTAATGTAAATTGTGTTAACCTGGGAAGGTTCTAGAAAATCACTGACATGTGTAGTAGCTACCAAAGGACTTGAAATATGGCTAGTACAACTGAGGAACAGAATTTTAAATTTTATTTTATTATCATGAAGTTTAAATAGCCACATGTGGCAGCACAGGACAGTACTGCTCTAGATATCTGAATTTAAAAACCAGAGTTTTTTGCCTCTAAAAATGAAAAGTTGGTACCAGAGCTCTAACTTACTCAAAATTCAAAGAGCATAATTATTAAAGTACAAAATATTAAAAAGCTAAGAAGTCCTTTTGCTACTGACAGTCGCCAGTACTGACACAGTTTCTCCGATTGTCCCCTAAGCTATACTTCTGCAATCACTTGATGTGTACTAAGGGAAAATAAGCTAATATAAAATTTTAAAAATAAATATCTGATGATTAGGGATACAGCAAGGCTTGCCTGAAAAACCTTAAAAAAGGTAATCTTTTCTGGTTTTAATTCCTATGATCTTCATTTGAGTTTCTCCTGCAAAAAGGAAGACAAGATGTAAAAACTTAAATGTTTTTGGAATTAGACTCTTTAATAATTACTTCTGGATTGAACGCACATGTTCACCTTTATTGCTGCTCTAAAACCTAGTACAGTGTCAGCAAAATATTAAGACTACAAACTCGAAGGAAGAACAGCAAAGAATACAACACGTACTAGATAAGTCAGAAGTTTTAGGGAAATGGCAAGCAAGTGAAAGAAGGGTAACTGACTTAGCAGATCAAAGAAAGCTGAAGTCTAAGTGTCTGCAAATGCGGATTCCAACAAGAAACCACCAAATTCTCACTACCGAACACACACACACACACACACACACACACACACACACACACAAACACAGAGATTGGAAGTAACAGGTATCGTGGAAGACAGGGATAGTTATATAGAGCTAAGACAGGAGAAGTAGTTGAAAACCTAACAGCTGGGCCCTCCCCCAGGACCCTTCCTCCCCATCCCATACAGTTAGCCACTATCCTTCCCTATCTGTCTTGGAAGTAAGGAGGTTTATTATCTGGACAAAGTGAATAGTGAGGCTCTGGAGTGGCAAACAAGAACAGGGATGAGCAGCCAGGCTGAAAACAACTAATTAAGTGAAAACCTCCAGCTCCCATGCTCCACTAGGCTCCCAGAAATCCAGTAGCCAGGCTTAAAAGCTTAAGCAGGAGGAGACTGAAGGTTTCCTATATGAAAAGTGGCACCAGAGAAGAGTCTGACTGATACTGGCATTACAGGCACCAGTGAAATAGCCTAGTTGGCCACAAGGGGACATTCAGCAATGCTGGGAGACTTTTTTGATTTTCATTACTGGAGAAAGGAGGGTCCAGTTGGCAGCTAGTGGGTAGAGGCCAGGGTATGTCTAAACATCCAACAATCTACATACAGGCCCCACAACAAAGAATGTTCAGCTCCCAAATATCAATAGTGCCAAGATTAAAAAACCTTGATGTACAGTGAGACCAGTCAACAAACCCAGCTCATGCACACAATGCTTTCAGCCCCATTTCAGTGCCTCACCACTATACATGAATGGACAATGTTTAAGACACAACTGAAGCAGGCCTCTAACCTGAAAAACAAACAGAAAGAGGAAGTAAGAAAAATAAGGACAATAAAGGGAACCAAAAAACAGCAACAAAAATTAGGTACTTGTAACTGATACCCTCAGAGAGAAAAGAAAAAATACTATCCATGGGACAAAAACAAGATGCTGGGGGAAAAATATTCAGAGAATAAGATATCAAAAATATGATGGAAGAAATAAAAATTCAATAGAAGTTAGAAATACAATTTTGAAAAACTCTACAAGAAACAAAAAGACAAAGAAAACAGGAAAAATGAGAAAACTAGTAGATCAATCCAGGGAGACACTGTAGAAATTGAGAATAAAGAAAATGAAGGAGGTGGGAGACCAAAAGGAAGTAATCAAGAAATAATACCAAAAAATTTCCCAGAATTGAAGGACACAAGTTGCCAGATTGAAAAGGCTCACCAGTGCCCAGTCTAATAAATTAAAAGACCTTCAACAAGGCACATCAAAGTGAAATTTCATAATACTGGGGATATAAGATTCCAGAGATAAACAGAATTCAGATTGACATTAAATTTTTCAACAGCAACACTGAAATTTAAAAGGTGAAATGCCCTCAAAATTGTAAGGTGAATGACTTCCAATGTAGAATTCTATAGCCAGCCACACTATCATTCAAATATATGCTTTTAAATAAGAAATAGGCTTAGCTATGTAAGATTTCCAAAAAAACTACCTCCAACGCACCTTTTCTCAAGAAGCTACTGGAGGATATCCTCCTCCAAACAAGGGAATACATCAAAATAGAAGATGTGGAATCTAGAATACTGAAGATCAAACACAGGAGATATTAAGAAATTCCCAGGTTTAGAGAAAAACAATGGAGTGACATTATCTAGTGAATTATCTAGTCTTTGAAGAAAACAGTACTGAGAAAGATTCTGTGGGAGCATATAGGAACAACTACTGATTCACCAAAAAAGAAAAAAAGAAATTAGCTAAGCTAATAGTTACCCTAGTAGAAAATATTATAGTTCACTATATGACTCAGCAGTAAACAATATTTACCTAACTGTATATGCAACTAATATTGTCTCATTAAAATTTATGATATAATTAATTTTAGAAATGGGGCAACAGGGTATGGGAAGAGGATTTAAATGAGTTAAACCCTCACTCACTATAACAAGAAATGATTCAGTGATATCTAAAAGTCATAAATTGAGAAAGAGCAGTAGAAGCATATTATGCATAAATAGATACCAGAAGAAAAGCTAAAAGAGCTGAAAATTGCTTCCCAGAGATTGTGAATTGACAAAGAAGGGTGATTTAAAGGACTATAATTTTTTATTACAAAGATTTTGATAAAAGTAAAATATTTTAAGATATAGTATTCATGTATTATTACTATTTGAATTTACTTCTATCTCAGGAGGAATTTGAAAATCTATATAATAGAAACATTGTTACATAAAACTTTATTATCAGCTATATAATTCTTAAACTGTGGACAGGCGGTCAAGTACCGCTCTCAAAAATATAAGAAAATAAGCATTTAGGTTATTATTTTATAAGGCAAGGCCCACTTGAGCTTTTTGATCATGACTCTGCCCTTTTTGATATCTGACCTAGAAGTTGTATGTATGTGGTCCCAAATCAGAAGTGAGATGGATAGCAGCAATAATTTTCACTGACTGTTACAGAAATTATATAGACAATAAGCCATCTCTCAAAAAGGCTTAGGAGAGATAAAAGCAATTATATCAAAACTATGTATTAATATTCAATTAAAACCCAGCAATCCAGAGAGGAGCTGAAATAAAGTAATTATTAACAAAACACACTATGCATTCATAAAAATTATATAATTGTTAAAACTATATAATGATATAATAATGTGAATAACCTTAGCATGTGCCTGGATACTGTGCTAATAAGCATTTATCATTTCATTTACTGCATCCTGATGGGAAGTTGATATCCTTCTCTGCACCTTCACAAGTAAGAAACTGAATCTCAAAGAGGTCAAGTAATGAGCACCCCAACACACAAACAGGGGAGTGGGGATTAAAACCTAAGCCCATGGTCATAACCACTAGGCAATTTACCAAAAAACAGAAATTCTAATTTTTCTAAATTCAGAATACTAAATAGTATTCTGGCTAATTTGGCATATCTTCATAAGCTACATTAATCACAGATGATCTACTAATTCCCTACTAAATAACTATTTGAGAGTCAAGCTCAAGAACCTAGACAGTTATTTCCATTTAGTTTTTAAATAATGCCATTTCTAAATTCACATACTTTTTACAGCATTTCTGTATTTTTATTTATACTGTAGAGCTAACAGTAAAACAAATTAGCCTTTAGACTAACATATTCCTCTACAAAGTGGTAAGACAAACTTCAGGCAAATCATAGCAAGGCAGCATGATTTGTTTTAACAAATTTCTCACCCCTAAACTCCTACACACAAATACTTCTGTGTCATACGTTTCTATCATACCCTTGTACACAGGAAATATCCTATGAATACATTAAAAATTCTGTTCTTAACAAAGAAAAACACTTGATTAATAAAGTGGAAAAGCTCATTCCAGCATTTTCTTTTACATTCATAAATATGCTTTTCTGTTTTAACAAAATTATCTCAATTAAGATCCTCAAAATATACAGCTATTAAAAGAAACACATATTTTTAAAAAGCTTTCAATAGCTCATTTGTAGATAAAATGTTGCCTGAAGTCAAAGAGGGAGAAAAAACCCATTTCCCTTAGAGTAAGAAGAAAAAAAATACATAAAGGGATTTGAATGTAAAGAGTAAAAAAAATTGCCTTGCAGCACTGACATGAGTGAAAAGTCATCAATCTTTGTGATTTAAAAAAAATGTATGCAGATTTCTTTCTGTAAAATCTCTGAAACAGGAGGAGTAAGGATAACACAGAACTCAATTATTGATTAAATAGCATAATAAAAGAAGCAAGAAAGTCACATAATTTAAAAGTTTCGTGTTTTTTTTTTTAATTTCCAGTCTATGTAAACGAAGGGCAAAATAACTTTGAAACTAGGAGAATTCAGGTGGAGGAAACTATTTATTAAATTAAAAACATAAAAGCCCTTGAAGAAACAATACTACCTGAAGATTTTAAATTATACAGAAGCATAAGGCAAAACAAAATCAAAGAGAATAAATTCTGGATTCAACCACTACAATCCCTAAGGAGTCTCAAAAGCAGAAATTTTCAGCAATAAACAAACCAGATACAATCTTTTATAAGAATCAGCACTATCAATATACGCTTCACTTAAAGGTACAAAAGAAAAAAATTACAAACATTTAGAAACGGAAAGAAAATGGCAGAAAAAACTGCTTGGAATGATACTGCATTTGACTAGCCCATTCCATTTTTCAACAGAAATTCCAATGTTGGTATGTGCTAGTAGTATGTGCTAGATGTTAGAGTCACAGCAATGAACAAAACGGACAAACATCTGCCTTCATGAAGCTTACATTCTAGTGGAAAAGGAAAACAAAGGGACATGAGAAATAAAATATGTAGTATGCTAGATGGTGACCAGTGCTATCCAGAAAAACTGATAGGATTCTCTATGACAGATTTGGATTCAATTTGTTTTAGCAAATTTCTCACCCCTAAACCCCTACACACAAGTACTTCTGTGAAAACTGCATTGTGTCTGTTTAACAGACTATAAGCCATGAAGTCCAAAATAAATCACTGTAATTTACAACAGTCATAAGTTCCCTATTTTCAAACTTTTATGGCTTCTCATTTACTTGCAAAAAATTAAGCTCAGCAGCTTACAACTTAGTAAATGTAAATATATATGTAAGAGTATACTAACAAATATCTGTGACTGAGAGCTGATTACCTATATCTTTCAAGTTAATATAATTTTAAGAACACTGAACTAAAATCATTTTATGTGTGTAATATAGATCACCAAAATATGTTTTTAAAATAATTCAGACTTTCAAATTCCCTGTCCAACCCTCTCCCCCTTAAAAAACAAAAACAAAAACAAAAACAAACACACTATTATCCTATTCCTAGATAATCTACAACAGGAGTCTTCCTCCTTACAGAGCAAGGAAGAGCTGGGAAGGAATACTGAAAGAAAAGCATTGAAAGGCGATTTTCACATAGCCTTCAAGAAATCCTTAAGAAACAACACACTTTCAATAGACATCATGACCTTTCAAATGATAAAACAACATCCTGAGTGGAAAACTAATGTGCAAAGCTAATGTTTGGGTCAATCTCAAAAGTCATTTAATTGAAGGGAGTGACTAACCAAGACCACCTGTACCCAATACACTGATAAGTTACATACAAAGCAAGAAATACAAGGCAGCTCTACTTTATCAATGTCAACTCTCTGAATGACACTGACCAAAGTAGAAAGGAACAGAAATTCAATATTAAACCATACAACATAAGCTGTATTCTCATTTACTAAAACAACGATAGTCAAACAACAAAAAAAGCATCTTTCATCTCTTATTAAAGGTAATTCTGGGGCTTCCCTGGTGGCGCAGTGGTTGAGAGTCCGCCTGCTGATGCAGGGGACACGGGTTCGTGCCCCCGTCCGGGAAGATCCCACGTGCCGCGGAGCGGCTGGGCCCATGAGCCATGGCCGCTGGGCCTGTGCGTCCGGAGACTGTGCTCCACAACGGGAGAGGCCACAGCAGTGAGAGGCCCGCGTACCGCCAAAAAAAAAAAAAAAAAAGTAATTCTGATGACAGGACAGCAATGCACAAACAACTTATGCACTAAGAAAAATGGCCAACTCACTAGTCAGTGACTGGTGTTTATAGGTCTTCTCTAGAAACCTGTCCACCTAAGCCTATCAAGACTTTGAACCCTTATGTAATACCTAGCAAAAAATCAATATTACCCAGTTGCGCTAGACAAAAATCACAGTAATAGAACTTGCTATTATTTGCTCACATTTCTCAGAAGTGGTGAAAGGAGAATTCTAACATTAGAATAAATAAAATTACTCTGAACCTAAAATATATCCTGAAATGTTAAGTACATCTACCTTCGTGCTTCAAGGCTGAATCCAGTTAATGTTTTTGCAAAATCTTTCAATTAAGTTTGCATGGCTGCCCTGTAATTCTCTGGATGAAAAGCTTGGAAGCTGGCTAAAGATATCAAGAGAGCTGACTGAACGTAGATGAGCACTGTTCCTTAACAAGACTACAATTTCAGTAAAAAAAAAAAAAAAAAATGCAGTCAGTTCTATCAAAGATAATCTACTCTAAGCATGGTTCAACTATCATTTCATATTGTTTGTGAACCTTCATACTCAGTTATCTAAATTTAACAATATAAAGTCTATTGTGATAAAAATAAAATTTCCTTAAATGAACTGAAATTAGTCCAAACACTAATACTGCTGTGTACTTTAACTAATAGAAATTGAGATTGAACCGTTTGACAGTTCTCTAGAGTTTCTAAGTCCAAGTTATTCCAGGAAAACAATAATCAACCATTTGTGGCAATTCAACACATCAATAAATATTAAAGACCTAATGGCAAATAAAAAAATTACCAAAAAGTAAGTTCAATTTATGGCCAAAAAAAAAATGCAGTCAATTATACCTATGTAGAATAATATTAGGTTTTACTACACTTACTAAAAATGAGATTAAAAATCAAACAACACATTGGGCCTAGCTTACTGCATAAGAGCAAATGAATGAAGAGTCCAGGTAGTGCTCTTTGTACTGTTCTTACTGAATCACATCATCAATATTAATAATGGTAGTAACAGTACCAATACTATCATTACTCCAAAGCATCTTCCAAAATATTCACAACACTTTCCTTAATTGTGCAATCAGTAGATTATATCTTAAGAGGTAGATAAAGGCAGGGGAAGAAAAAGTTGCCAAAGACTATATAATAAGCCAGATGAATAACCAAATCTCAAATTATTTTTTATTTTAAATCAATATCCAAAGACAAACCATAATTCTGGTATTGTATAGCTAGTAACAGCTGACCTAAGGAAATTTATAAAAAATTAAATTATTAAGGAGTTGTTATGATCATTTCTTTCATCTGATCATTTTAAAATAGAAATAGAAGTCGTTTAAAATCATAGTGCTATTATGTTACAAGGACAAAAATGGTCACGCTGCACTCTTCAACTGCCCAAATCACTTCCTTCCAACAAGATGATGAAGAGACCCTTATCTTGGTTTACCTCTAATTAAACAGATGCATCTATAAGAAATCATGGCAAAAATTACTTGATTTCTCAGTTATGACAAAATCAATTTTTCTTCCAAATCTTTTTATCTGTAAAAAAGTCATGTAAATCTAAAAATTATTTGTCATCAAAGCAAGAATACAGTATTCAATTATAAATTCTACTAAGCTTTAGAGCTCTTAGCCAGTTGTTCAAAATCTTTTCCTGCACTCTTGAGATTTACCTTAAAATGAGATTAGAAAGTAAATTTCAGAGGATTTCTTTATCATATCATCCTCTTTAATTTGAAATGAGCTGATGTGCTTTTGAGAATATTTTTAAGGGAGTTTCTTTCCCCTCTTAAAGTTTTACATTTTATTCTATAAAATATATATATAACCAATATATATAAATCTTGAAACCTATATGCACTGGTATATGTCTACATAGACACAAGTTCTGAAGACCTTTTAATGAATTTATGCAAGAACTGACTACTTTGAGACAATGAAAAGGCCATTTTCATTTGCTGATATCTGACAAAGCATTTTAGACTCAGCGTTCAACTTATGGAAAGATATACAAAGGGTTAAAAACAAAATCAATAATATCTACCCTGTAATAACATATCTCAGAGCTCTTAAATCACATCCAACTCAAGATAAAAGAATATTCTTATCCACTGAAATCTGAACATGTGCCAGAAACACATGAGTAATTATGACACATAGGTAATAATAGCACAACTATCAACACAGATTTTTAGAGGTATAATTCAGCCTGGAGGCTAGGAGATGGCCTAATTTTTCAAGATTCCTTTTTGCCCTATTGAAGGATTAAAGGTGCATACAATGAATTGGAAAATAGTGCTAAACATTCCCACTGTATACGATCCTCACAGATAATTATAATGGACCAACTATGACAGAAAGGAATCTCACTCACTAATATAATCAATCACAAGTCAACATGACTTTTTGTACTCTTCCTCCTGTACCATACCTGCAAAATCTCACCCTGTGAAGCCCATCGCCACAGGGAAGTCAGGCCCCCTATAAATCTTCTGTAAATACAATTCTTCAAAGGCATTTGACTATGAGGAATTCTCCCTTACCTTACCACGCCTGCTTTAGGTGGTAAACCATATGGAGTGTATTATACTAACTACTCTTCAGTAACTTCAGAAGGCAATTCTAAATTTTTAATGCACCCTGTAATGCATATGTTTTGAACCAAGGTTTTTTGCGTAACTCTTGTTTCTTCACTGGCTTAAGGCAGCTAAAATTAGCCTTTGTAGATAATTCCTAATCTGAATTCCAGTTTTTTACTACACAAGTTCCCGGGCAACAGGTAAATTTACAATCTTAGTAAATGACATGCCACTCATTTGTTAACGGCAGAGAGTATTTATATTAAAGCGGGTGCTTTTCTGTCCTGTAAGAGCTACTAGCAGGACTCTTTCTCTAACAGGCAGCAGTTGCTTACTGGGGCCAGTCAAGATTAGAACATTTCAGATGATTTTTTCTTCCACACAGAATACTTCTTAAATTTAGTAGTACTGTCACAGAGAAAATAAAAGTAATGAAAAGGAATACTCCTTGAATACAAATCGGTTAGTTTTCAGATAATAAAAGACAAAAGAATAAAAACGAACATTGGTGTTCAGAAGAAATGCCAGGAAAGAAAAAGAAAAAAGCATATATCCTTCCTTTTATCCAACTCTTATTAAACACAAGACAATGTCAACCTTGAGCTCACTATCTTAAAAGAAGTGCAATATTCTATGAATTTAGGTCATACATAAAGCATCTAAATACGTAGGATCTGACATCCTGAACCTAGGTTAGGAAAAAAGTGTTTGCAGTGACAGAAATCCAGATTCCACTAGGAATTCTCCCAATAAAAAGACTCAGAGTGTATACAAAAAAATAAATATAAACAAGCAAACTTCTGTATCTTTGTACATGCTGGTGGTGTTTTTTTGTTTTCAATTGTTTTTTGTTGTTTAGTTAGTAAATAAATAATATTCTATTATCAATAATGTTAAATGTAGGAAAAAAATGAAAGTAACCAGGATAGGAAATTACAAAAAGCAGAAATTCAATCTAAAATCTTAAGCTAACAATCTTTAAATAAGGCAGCAGTCTTCTAATGAGAGAGAAAACTATTAGCAATTTTAAAAGCCAAATGTTTATACATAGGGATAACAGGAAAGTACTGCCTAAAACAAATGCATGATTTTAGAAATCAAAAGTAAGGAAGAAAACAGCTGTGACTCTAACACTTAAATCATATTCCAAGAGAGTAGAAAAATATGATAATCCAAGTTGAACTATTTACGCAATGTCAGAGCTCACTTTCTTCACAAATTCCAAAACTTGAGGCTTAAGGGTAAAAATATGAAAATGGTAAAAAATATGAAAAAGTTATTTGATAAAACTGAGGACAGAATAAACATTATAAACTGTTAAAATTATTATATGTGAACATACTTCATTTAAAATTTAAAATATTCAGCTATGGGGCTTCCCTGGTGGCGCAGTGGTTGACAGTCCACCTGCCGATGCAGGGGACTCGGGTTCGTGCCCGGTCCAGGAAGATCCCACATGCCGCGGAGCGGCTGGGCCGGTGAGCCATGGCCGCTGAGCCTGCGCATCCAGAGCCTGTGCTCCGCAACAGGAGAGGCCACAACAGAGAGAGGCCCACGTACCGCAAAAATAAATAAATAAATAAATAAAATATTCAGCTATTAGAGTCTATGAATCAGAAATAAAATTGAAATACAAATTACAAATACATTAAACATATTTAAAAACACTATTTTCTGTTCCTTTTATCCACATAGAATATATTAATCAGAAGACCACATGACACAGAAAATGTTATAAGATTTTGCTTCATGTTTCCAATTATACACAGTGGAAAACATTTCATGAATTCAAAGTTTAAACACATGCAACTTAATTTTAAGTCCTCGAGGCTTTATTTACCGTCTTATGACCGTTCTGGCAGGCCACATGCAGCGCTGTCTGCCCCATCGCGTCCTCAACATCGACGTCACTGACGTGCTGTACAAGGTCATGGAGTAGTTCTGTCCGCCCATTCACAGCCAGCCAGTGTATCTGTGCAGCCATTTAGGTTACTTAACATTTGTGCAAGAGTGTTTCATATAAAAGCAGCAGATAAATGATGCAATTATTTCTCAACTGTAAGCATGACATGCACACTAAAGATTAAAATTTAAATTTAAGCCAATATACTTTTTTCCTGTATTTTTATATGGGGAAGAAATATGCATCAGGATGTAGATTACACCACCATGTACTTCAAAATCAAGCATTTCATGGTTTCAAAGTAGTTAAAAATCCTAAACTTAGGATCACCAAATACTCTGCTTCTTAGATGACCATGGACTGTATGTATAGCTTATCTCTAGAGAAGAGGTACTGGATATTTTTCCTCCCCCAGAAACAAACATAAGTTAAAAAGTAATTAATATGACAGCAGATGTCATATTCTTTACTTCCTATATTTTACACATAATGCATGTAACATATATAAATAACATATATAAGAAGGATTAAAAAAATATAAAACACCTATAAGTCTACCACACAAAGATAATCAATGTTAAAACTTTGGACTATGCGGTCCATGCATTTTTCATCTGACTTTTTTTCCATTAAAAAAATATATCAGGGGGTTTCCCTGGTGGCACAGTGGTTGAGAGCCCGCCTGCCCATACAGGGGACGCGGGTTTGTGCCCCGGTCCAGGAAGATCCCACAAGCCGCGGAGCGGCTGGGCCCGTAAGCCATGGCCGCTGAGCCTGCGCATCCGGAGCCTGTGCTCCGCAACGGGAGAGACCACAACAGTGAGAGGCCCGCGAACCGCAAAAAAAATAAAAAATAAAAAATAAATAAAATGGTAACTCTGAACCCATGCATCAGCTCCTACTTCTTCCCCAAACATCACTGAAATGACAGTAAAGAGTACTTTTTCTTAAAGGACAGACCTATTAAGAAAAAGAAAAGGAGAGAATACAAGAGCAACACATTTTGGAAGCTGGAAGCTTTTGTCTGAATTGTCAGAACAAACAGCTGAATCCTAAACCAGTAATACAGCACCAAGAAGGCAGATTCAGATCACAGAACTCCCAAAAGGCTCAAGAATAGGTAGTAACACTCTGCTGCACTTTTTTTTTTTTTTTTTTTTTTTGCGGTACGCAAGCCTCTCACTGTTGTGGCCTCTCCCACTGCACAGCACAGGCTCCAGACGCGCAGGCTCAGCGGCCACGGCTCACGGGCCCAGCCGCTCCGCGGCATGTGGGATCTTCCAGAACCAGGGCACGAACCCTCGTCCCCTGCATCGGCAGGTGGACTCTCAACCAATGCGCCACCAGGGAAGCCCTCTGCTGCACTTCTTGAAGTTACATATAACTTTTATATGCACTAGGAAACTAAAATATTTGTACGACTTGCTTTATCGCAGTATTCATTTTATTGACGTGGTCAGGAACAGAACCCGCAGTACCTCTGAGGTATGACTATAAATAAAAACCCAAAACAAGAGAAAGGCAAAGGAATCTCTGAGATGATGGTGAAGAGATATTCCAAATAACGCTGTAAAGCAGGCCTAGAAATAAACCAATCTCACTTAGAGAACAGCAGTCTCCATAACAAGACTCCTTCAAAACTATTCAAGAAGCTGAAAGGTACTGAACACGTTACAAGGATATTTACAAAGCTCAGGGAAGTCTAATAATGAATTAACAACACATATTTAGAAAACAAACAAAAAAAAATGTTAAGGTTCAATAAAGGGAGAAACAGAAATAAAAGACATACAGATTGGAAAGGAAAAGATAAAACTATCTCTATTTGCAGATGACATGACTGTCTATGTAGAAAATCCCAAGGAATCTACCAAAAACTCCTAGAATAAGTGAGCTCAGCAAGGTCACAGGCTACATGATCAACACGTAAAAGGCAACTGCATTTCCATGTACCAGCAATGAACACGCAGAAATAAAAATTAAAAACAATGTCACGGGACTTCCCTGGTGGTGCAGTGGTTAAGAATCCATCTGCCAACGCAGAGGACACAGGTTTGAGCACTGGTGCTAGAAGATCCCACATGCCACGGAGCAACTAAGCCCATGCGCCACAACTACTGAGCCTGCATGTCACAACTACTGAGGCCCGCATGCCTAGAGCCCGGGCTCCGCAACGAGAAGCCACTGCAATGAGAAGCCCACGCACTGCAACAAAGAGTAGCCCCCGCTCACTGCAACAAGAGAAAGCCTGTGCACAGCAACAAAGACCCAATGCAGCCAAAAATAAATAAATAAAATAAATTTTTTAAAAATTAAAAAATAAAAATAAAAACAATGTCACTTACAATTGCTCCAAAGAAAATAAAATACCTAGCTATACACTTAAAACAGGCACAAGATCTGTAAGCTGAATAATACAAAATTCTGATGAAAGAAATCAAAGACCTAAATAAATGAAGACATACTGTGTTTATAGATTGGAAGACTCAACATAGTAAAGATGTCAATTCTCCCCAAATTGATCTATAGGCTTAATGCAATTCCAATAAAAAATCTCAGCAAGGTTTTTTGTCACAGACAAGTTTATTCTAAAATACATACGGATAGGCAAAGAACCAGAGTAACTAACACAATCTTGACAAAGAAAAATAAAGTGGGAGGAATTACTCTACCTGATATTAAGACTTACTATATAGCTAGAGTAATCAAGACAGTGTGGTGGGCTTCCCTGGTGGCACAGTGGTTGAGAGTCCGCCTGCCAATGCAGGGGACATGGGTTCGTGCCCCGGTCCGGGAAGATCCCACATGCCGCGGAGCGGCTGGGCTGGGCCCATGAGCCATGGCCGCTGAGCCTGCGCATCCGGAGCCTGTGCTCCGTAACAGGAAGAGTCCACAACAGTGAGAGGCCCGCGTACCGCAATTAAAAAAAAAAAAAAAGTTTAAAAAGACAGAGTGGTATTGGCAAAGGGACAGACAGATCACTGGAACAGAACTGAGAACCCAGAAATAACCCCATACAAATATGCCCAAAAGATTTTTGAGAAGGAGACAAAACCAACTTCACGCAGGAAGTATATAGCCTTTTCAACAAACAGTGCTAGAGTAACTAGACTCCATAGGTTAAAAAAAATAAGCCTTGACTTAAGCATCACAAACAAATATTAGCTCAAAATAGATCACAGGCTTAGATGTAAAATGTAAAAGTATAAAACTTATTGGAAAAGATGGGAGAAAAATCTTCAGGATGTACAGCTAGGCAAAGAGTTCCTAAACTTGATACCAAAAACACACAATCCATAAATGGAAAAACTAATATACTGAACATCAAAATTTAAAACTTCCATACTACAAAAGGCTCAGTTAAGAGTACTGTAAATCATCTATGCTTCAATTTAATAAATAAATAAATAATAAAAATAAATAAAAACATAAAAGTGATAGAAGAGTGATTTTGAAGGTGAAGGTGGGAAGGGCAAGGTGTTCTTGAGTAGATCAGCTTGAGGAAGGAGCACACATATAAAGGCTGAAGACCTGGAAAGTGACCCCTTAACTATCCATGCTACAGACCTTTGGAAGTCTTCATAAACCCCCAGGGGTATCTGAACACCCGTTAAGCTCACTGCTCCAATGCAGCATGCTCTCTTGCATCTCCAAGCCTTTGCCAACCTATTCCACAGAGCTAGAACCCCACTACCACTCCCAACCTCACAATCACCACTTACACTAGTCTAACTTCTGTTTGTCCCTTTGGTCTCAGCTCTTGTGATACTTCCCTGGGATGCTTCCTCCAATGCCACTGGTGAGGATGGATCCCCTGCTCTGACTTCTACAGCATCTCCATCACCTATGTTAACATTCATTACAGTGTGTCACCATTGCCTGTTGACTATCCTGACTTCCGTGGAAGTTTGGGGAAGACAACGACTGGGTCAGTCAAATTACTGCTCTAACCCCATACCAGTAAAGTGCCTAGCACATAATAGGTATCCAAGAAAATCCTGTTCAAAGAACAAATGAATGAAGAAACATGAGGAGTCCTTTGTGAGGGTGATCAGCCTACAAAGTATGCAGTCAACTGTTCTCTCCTTTTTTCTGAAAAATCCTGGGGATCTTGACTCCCCACTGAAGGTTCTTCCATCTCAGGAGCCCCTGACTTTACTGCCCCACATGCTTGGTGGCCACTATTCAATTCTGCAGCAACACATTTCCACCATCCTAGCTAGCTTTCTTCAGCTGACGACTCAATGTGCCTGGCTGTTGAATTAATTCCATCATGTGATCTAGGACTAGGCAGGAACATGCTTGGTGGCCAAAACTGTTTCTAAGAGAAGGAGGCACACCACACCAATCAGGGCCACAGGACAGAACACTGAGACTGGTCCCAGGCAGAAAAAGAGCTGAGACTGTTCTTATATAATAAGCCTTGTAGAATCATTTGACTCTTTAAATACATGCATGAATAATTTTTTAATAAAAATTTTATTTTTAAAAATTTTATATTCCACTGCCCTTAAAGTTCAGGAGTGAAGGGGGAAAATTAGCAGATAAAAACTTACGTGATTAAACAGACTATGTTACTACTGAGCATCTTATCTTGCCTATACTAGAGAGTGTCCTAAGGACAGAGCTATGTCAATTCCATAGTTTTATAAACCTCTGTGGTACCTACCATATCACTATATCATCCTGTAGATATTTGGAATACAGTTTTTTTTCTTTACAGAGTAAATGGTGTTATATTGTTACTATGTAACAAAAATGTAGATTACCACAGGAATTCTGAATTCCATATAATAATCATGATTGAACTTAATCTTTAACAAGTCATTCTCAGAAAAAAATCACATCTTAGGAAAGCTGGTTTTTTATGCCCCAGCTCCCTCCCTGCCCACTTAAAAAGAAATTTTTAATCAGAAAGGCCTTGATAACTAGCATGGTATATAAATACTCAATATTCTTCTTTAGGGCTTCCCTGGTGGCGCAGTGGTTGAGAGTCCCCCTGCCGATGCAGGGGACACGGGTTCGTGCCCCAGTCTGGGAGGATCCCACATGCCGCGGAGCGGCTGGGCCCGTGAGCCATGGCAGCTGAGCCTGCGCATCCGGAGCCTGTGCTCCACAACGGGAGAGGCCACAACAGTGAGAGAGGCCCGCGTACCGCAAAAAAAAAAAATTCTTCTTTATTCACAAATTAAAGGATTCAAAATTTACAAAAACTACCAAAGGAAGGTTAAAAAAAAAAAAAGTTCAGCTTTATTGAGGTATAATTGACAAAACTGTAAGACATTTAAAGTATACATCACAATGATTTGATTGATATACATTGTGAAAGGATTTCCACTATCCAGTTAATTAAAATCTCCATCACCTCACATACAGGAAGGTAAAATTTAACAAAATTTATTTCTGTCACAATGTCAAAACAATTTCTCAGTAATCACATAATTCTATTCTATCTCTACTTCTAAATCAAATATGCTCCATTAAATGACAATATGATTAAAATTTTGGATTTCAACAATCTCTTCAGAAATATCCCACACCATCCTCTCTATAATATCTATGTGGATTAAAAAAATATAATCATATTTTTGAAAAGAAAGTGACATGGCAAAAAGGATAAAAATACTAGTTTAAGTAAGATATAACAAGTCTGAAAGGATACAGGCTAAAATATTAACAGTGATTATCTCTGAGTGCAGGGAGTACAGGTGAGTGATCATTCCCTTAGTTACCTTTTATTTCCTTTTTTTTTTCCATTCCTTTCCTTTTTAAAACTAAGATGAATTATAAAAACATAGCCATCCAAATTTTCCTACCATGTACATATTAAAAGAATTTAAAAGGACATAATTAAAAACAGCTGTCCTATAATGAACTCATAACACACCTTAGCGGAGATGCTCCTACGAACTCCCTTGAAAGTCAGTGACAAAAGCTAGGGGATCAAGACTTCAAAATAAATGAAAGGTCATAAAGTTAAAAAATAAGGGGAAAGGAGAAACATGATGAACCATAACTTCTCTTAATAAATATAGCTGAGAACTGTGTCTCAATCATTCTGTATCTTCCCAATTACCACAAAGAAGTAACTGCACAAATACTTGTACTACACTTTGCATTACCATCACCTTCAATGTTATTTTCTAAAAAGTATTTTTAAAATCGCAGATAAAAATTCTTAGCACTTAAAAAAAAAAAATTCTTAGCACTTACTGCTGTAAGGCCTTCATTATTACAAATGTTGACATCAGCATTGTATTCTAATAATTTACTCATGCATTTCTTCTGCCTGAAAAGAAAGAGACAGTCACAGATAACTGATACTAGAAAAATAAACAAATGACAATTATTTTACTGAAACAGTAACTATACTCAACATTAATTAATGGCAAATATCAACTTCCATCTGCAATATTTAAATAAGTACTGTAACATCTGAAACAAAACACAAAATTTTTTCTATGAGTCAAAGATAGTAGGATAAAGAAAAGGCACAATGAGGTTTTCATGCCATTGGGACAATTCATCATTCAAAATGCTGAGAAATTTCTACAGTTGACAGAATATTTGGAATAGTAATCTTCATTAGAAATGTCAGACAATATAAGTCTAATGGAAGGGGAATGGACAGAGTAAAATGATGTCTCAATGTTGTATCCTACATTCTTGATTGCAAAATATTTAAAATACTAAGATGAGTTATAAAAACCACAAAATTAATAAAATGCCTATCTATTAATCCCCCTACCTACTTTACTTTTTTTTCAATTTATTTTACTGTGGTAAAATACACATAAATTTATCACCTTAACCATTTTTAAGTATACAGTTCAGTGATATTAAGTATATTCATATTGTTGTGCAACTATCACTACCATCCATCTCAAGAACTCTTTTCAGCTTGCAAAGCTGAAATTCTATATCCATTAAACAATAACTCCCAATTCCCTCTCCTGCTAGCCCCTGGCAACCACTATTCTACCTTCTATATCTATGATTTGGGCTTATCTAAGTACCTCATAAAAGTGGAATCATAGTTTGCCTTTCTGTGATTGGCTTATTTCACTTAGTATAATGTCCTCAAGCCTCATCCATGTTGTATATGTCAGAATTTCTTTCCTTTTTAAGGCTGAATAATATTCCATTGTATGTATATACCACATTTTGCTTATCCATTCATCTGTCAATGGACACATAGGTTCCTTTTGTTTTAGCTATTATGAATCATACTGCTATGAGCTCAAGTATACAAATATTTCTGCAAGACCCTGTGACAAATTTGGGGGTGTTATATACCCAGAAGTGGGACTGTTGGATCATATGTTAATTCTTTTTTTATTTTTTTTGGCCATGCCATGCAGCTTGTTTGATTCTAGCTCCCTGACCAAGGGATTGAACCTGGGCCTTCGGCAGTGAAAGCAAGGAATCCCAACCACTGTACAGCCAAGGAATTTCCCATATGATAATCCTATTTTTTATTTTTTGAGGAAGCACCAAACTAGTTTTCAGAGCATCTGTACCATTTTCCTTTCCCACCAACAGAGCACAAGGGTTCCAATTTCTCCACATCCTCATCAACACTTGTCATTCTGTCAACACTGTTTTTCTGATAGCCATACTAATGAGTGTGAGTTGGTATCTCACTGTAGTTTTAATTTGCATTCCCCTGATTAGGGGTATTGAGCATCTTTTCATGTTCTTATTGGCCACCTATGTATCTTATTTGGAGACATGTCTACAAAAGTCCTTTGCCGCAAAAAAAAAAAAAAAAAAAAATTTTTGAAAAAAGAAAAACTGTTTCAAATCTGACCAATATGCAACGTAAGGATATACAATAATTTTTAAGTCTTCGTTTTTTTGTTTTGTTTTTTTTTTTACAGTACCCAAATGACACAGGGACCAGTCATCCACATGCTTGGAGGCAGCTTACTGGGTTTTCCACTGGAAAGGAGGGCAATTTTGTATTAATGCACTGATGACTGAAGACAGAAACACTAAAGCAGACCAAGAGAAATAACTCTACCTCTCTGACAACAATAGATGAGGGGACAAAACAAAAACCCCCATAAACCAGATAGACCAGCAAAAGGGGTAGAATTCACCTATGACTTCTGCTTCAGTCTAGACAAATTTGAACTTATAGAGAAATTAGAGCCAAAAACTATTTCTGAAACCATCAAAAGCTACAGGAAGCAACAAGTAATCAAGTCACTTAATAAACATTTACTGAGCACCTCTAACTTGTACAAGGCATTCATTCAATATATAAAAACCAAAATAGTTAAGTATGGAATATCAAAAGTAATCTTTATAGAAATAGAAAGGCATCCAAGTTAGATGTTATGTTAGGGTTATGGAGTCTTCTTACTCCTTTTCTCTTCACTGATTTACCATGTGAATTATGTAATAATATCTGTTATATTTCTTCATCTTTAAAATGTAATGGTCTCCAAATTCAATGTCTCAGCAAAAAAAAAAAAAGGAGATAAATATGTGAGGTGATGGATATGTTACTTAACTAGATGACAGAAATCCTTTCACAATGTATAGATCCAATCATCATGATGTACACTTTAAATATATTATAATTTTATTTACCACTTATACCTCAACAAAGTTGGAAAAAAAAAAAAAAAAAAAGCAATGGTCTCCTAAATGACTAAGCCTCCTACGACAACAGCAGTAGACATTTTATCCCTGCTGTGTACCAATCTGTCCTTTCATTTACAGTTGTTGAGACACTGTACTAAGATATTTTTCTATATGTAACTTTTTCAGAGCGCTTTGTCACTATCCTACCAACATTTGGGATAATGTATCTAGACCTGAGATCAATTCAACAAGGGAATGAATGATTTAGTCTATGACCTTGGGCGTGACACCCTACAACATACCTAATGTGGCCAATTACTAGAAAAACAATTGTTTAATCAGCACGTTACCTCTTGCAACAGTGGACAACTAAACTGGTTCACCTGCTAAGTCAGGAAATGGGACAGACCAGACAGGGTCAAAGGGTTATGCTTCTCCTCTGTCCAACTGAGACATCACTATGGTTCTTGTCTTTCTGGTTCCACTTTAATCCTTGTCTGCAGCCACCTCAACTACCTAGAATTCCTGTTCAAAGCAGTCAACAAAAATACTTCCAAAAGTAATCAAAAGAAGAGACACATAGGAATAGCCTTTTATAGAAAAGTTTTCCAGCACTCAAAAAATGTTTATAAATGTAAAGTTCCTCAAGCCCTGAATCAAAAACTACTTATTTTCATTTTAAACATAATTCCAACTATTTTAGTCTGGTTTCTCAGTCCAACAGAATTTTAAGAAGTGAAAAATATTGTGGAGGCAGACGTAGAGACGTGCCTATCTGAAATTCTTGACCAAAAAACTACGTATAGGGACCTCCCTGGTGGCGCGGTGGTTAAGAATCCGCCTGCCAATGCAGGGGACACGGGTTTGAGCCCTGGGCCGGGAAGATCCCACATGCCGCGGAGCAGCTAAGCCCGTGCACCACAACTACTGAGCCTGCACTCTAGAGCCCGTGAGCCGCAACTACTGAAGCCCGCACGCCTAGAGCCCGTGATCTGCAACAAGAGAAGCCACCGCAATGAGAAACCCACGCACCGCAATGAAAAGTAGCCCCCACTCGCCGCAACTAGAGAAAGCCCGTGTGTAGCAACGAAGACCCAACGCAGCCAAAAACAAATAAATTTATTTTTAAAAAAAACCTAAGTATAATGTATTTACTCTGTCTTTAATTGCATTAATAAAATTAACTGAACAATGTGGAAAATAAGCCATGGAGTTCAACAAGGCAAAAGACTACCAGGAAAAAGAACACTAAAACAAAGAGGTGAAAATCATGCTTTTCAGAAAATGTCATTATAATACTAGTAAAAATAAACTTTGACAAATATATCTTCAATAAGAAAAATATTAGTAAACTTAATAAATTATTAAAATTATAGTTATTTAAAAGTGTAACAAAATAATCCAAGACCCTCTTCCCAAGGCAAATATTGGGCAAAAGAAAAAAAAAATTACCAAATGAAGGTAGACTGCCTTTACTACTCTTAGTCATAACTGATAATACAACTTAAGCTACTTAAGAAAAAATATTTACCCATTTCTAGCTGCCAAATGAAGGGGTGTACAGCCTGAAATATCTTGATAGTTAGGATTTGCTCCTTTCTTTAAAAGCAGAACCAAGCATTCCACCGATCCACAACTAAAACAATATTAAAAACAGTTCAGACACATTTAACAAACAGCCATAGTTGACATAGCTTAATTAAAAAACAAAAAGCCCTATTAAACACATTATTTTGGGGGTCCATATTGACCTACAATTTAACTCCTGTCACAAATAGTAAATATCCTCTACTTTCAAGATGGTACATTCTACTACAAAAGCTATGAAGTATTTGAGAAGTTCATAAAAAGCAAAATAAAGTATTAGCACATAAAAGAAACCATATAGTACTCTCAACTTTTGGCTTTCCAGAATCCAAATTTATATTGAAAAATCAATTTTATTTAGGTAGAGTAATCTCTACCTAAATCCTAAAGGGTGATGAGATATCAACAAATTGATTAGTTACACACTGGAAAACTATGAATAAAAATCATTCCCACAGCTAAGTAAAAAATATAAAGCCAACAACTTCACATGCAATTAGCATATAAAATCTTATATTGGTGGGATAAAAGTAAAATTTTGGTGAATGTACCCTCTTAAGTATATCCAGGAAAGATAATCCCCGTGCCTAACCTCCTCTAATCTGATCTAGAGCAAGCTAAAACATCAGATATAAGACTTGAGTCCAATCCCAAGATTAACTTTAACTATCTATCTAGTGAAAGAATGTAAGCATATCACACTATGCCCTCGACAAAACAAAGAACCACTCAGCTGTCTGTTCTCATCTCTCTCCATAACTACTATGGAACACACTGATTCAAAGCTTACTGATCATTACTGTAGACCACAATTTAATCCAAAATGTCTTAGTCTTACTTTGCTGCAATGTGAAGCAAGCTTCTTTTCACACGTCCAAATGCATAATTGACATCAAACTTTGAATTTGATAGTAGTTCAGAAACAGACCTATGCCAAAAGAAAATTAAGTCAAGGTTAAAAAAAAAAAGTTTTTAAAAACATAATAACTCAAGTTAATAGCTGTTTAGTGTTACTCTTACCAATTACTCAAAAGGTTGTGTCCCACATCAGCCAAAAAACAAGGCACTACTCTCTAAGCGTAGCACAGCAGCCAGTGCAGCAGCATCCAAAAACCAACTGCCCTAACCTATAAACTGGTGCTGAAGGGTTCCTCATCTGCCGCTCTTACTATGCCACCTGCTCTGAGGACACCTAAGTTGGCTTCAGCTCCCACTAGATTCTTGAGAAGCAAAGAGAGTAGGACTGGCTGCTCCCCCTGCAGAAAGTTGAGCCTATCTATATTAATTTTGGTCAAATAAGAAAAATCAGACAAAAACATGTTTTAATTATATCAGACGGGAGTTCAAAGCAAAAAAATCATTTATATTTTAAACGTGTTTCAAAATACAGTGTCTCTACTTTCTCATGATACCAAACTACCCAATGGCTAACCACAGCAGAGCTGTCTGTTACAAGTATAAACATCTCATCGCACAGCCAGACAAACACACCTCACGTGCGCCCTGTAAAAAAAAGTATCAACACTACATCAATAGAAAGAACATCAAAGTAGTAGCATATTAGGGAATAACTTGTCCATCAGCCCTAACTTTTTGCTATAAAGATCAGTAGTGACCTCTAACAGAAACCATGATAATGTTTTTTTTACTGTCAGTGACCAAGCAAATACTTGTTTTAAGTTCTGACTATGCATTTAGAAAATCTCTTATCATAGAATTTTACCGTTGATACGGATCTTAGAAAATCTTGTCTATTTCACAGAGAGAAAATTACAACAGAGGTTAAATAACTCGCCGCAGGACAAAACCTATGTCCAAACTCTACGGTGTGTGTGTGTGTGTGTGTGTGTGTGTGTGTGTGTGTACACAACATTTAGGTAAATTTATATTCTTAAAAAATATAAATTTGTGGAAAAAAATATATAAATTTGTAAATAGGCACTCACCTGTGTTGATCAGCCATAACCATTGGCATTAATGTATAAACAGCAGTTTCATTATCTAAGTGTTGAAAAAAAAAAGAAAAGGAATTAATTTATCTCCTACTTTTTCCAAAGGGTGATACTTAACGACTACTTTAGAGTTTTCTTAACTCTAAATAAAAAGCTAGGAGAAGAGGTGGAAGAAGATTAGGGATAGTGAAAAACACCAGAGGTACTGCAAGATTTGCAATAATGCACAATGTTTCATCGTACTTATAAGTACTTTGGAGGAATGTTAAGTATATGTGAAT
>RJWK010012117.1:0-30549 GCA_004363435.1 Platanista minor
GCCTCTCACTGCTGTGGCGTCTCCCGTTGCGGAGCACAGGCTCCGGACGCGCAGGCTCAGCGGCCATGGCTCACGGGCCCCGCTGCTCCGCGGCACGTGGGATCTTCCCGGACCGGGGCACGCACCCGCATCCCCTGCATCGGCAGGAGGACTCTCAACCACTTCACCACTTGAGGAAATGGGGAGGGGGAAGGGTAAGCAGGGACGAAGTGAGAGCGTGGCATGGACATATATACACTACCAAACGTAAAATAGATAGCTAGTGGGAAGCAGCCGCATAGCACAGGGAGATCAGCTTGATGCTTCGTGACCCCCTAGAGGGATGGGATAGGGAGGGTGGGAGGGAGGGAGACGCAAGAGGGAGGAGATATGGGGATATATGTATATGTGTAGCTGATTCACTTTGTTATAAAGCAGAAACTAACACATCATTGTAAAGCAATTATACTCCAATAAAGATGTTAAAAAAACAAATTTATAAAAACAAGTAACTGAGATAACAGATGTAAAGCACTGTCACACACTGCTTCACCAGGGCTCCGGAAGCATTAGAGGAAACCAAAACACTGGCTAGTGAGGGTAGTGGATATGACCCCCGAGGACAACCTTTCAGAAAAGCAAGCTGGTTTGGAACGTTGGTTGAGCGGGTCGCCCTGTGGTCCGGCTGTGTGGGTTTGAGCCACATCTCCCTCCTCTTTAGCAAAGTGGGCTGGTTAATATCTTTGTGAATATCTCTTTTTTTTTTTTTTTGCGGTACGCGGGCCTCTCACTGCCATGGCCTCTCCCGTTGCGGAGCACAGACTCCAGACACGCAGGCTCAGCGGCCATGGCTCACGGGCCCAGCCACTCCGCGGCACGTGGGATCTTCCCGGACTGGGGCACGAACCCGCATACCCTGCATCGGCAGGCGGACTCTCAACCACTGCGCCACAAGGGAAGCCCTCTTTGTGAATATCTCTGTGCTTGCGTCCTCATCTGTAAAATATGGCCAAGAGTAACCCCTAATCTATAAACACAGAGCTCTTAGCCAAGTGCCCAGCACACCGCGAGTACTCGATGAGTGTGAGCTACGAGTGGGATCTTGAAGGCTTTTCCTTGTAATCATCCTCACTGTGGTAGAGGTTAGCAGTCTCTGGAATCTAGGGCTCTCGACTTTCCACTGCTGCCCCTCGGGGTCTTGTTTATTTGCATGTCCCCTGTAGCCCTTAACCCTGGCCTTCATCTGTAGCTGCTCAATTCATACATGTGGAATGAAACTGGAAAGTGAAAGAAGGGGATTCCAAAGTGGTCTAGGGGTTAGAAAACTCCATCTAGCATCAACTGGGCTGCCCAGGCTTTCAAAGCCTCTGCTTTCTGATCTGTAAAACGAGAAGGGATCTTTGTAATATCCAAGGACCGTTGAGCTCTTCTACTGATTATCACAGAGAGGTCTTTACTCTCGAACTGCTAATTGCAGTAGTTGCAGAAGGTGCTTGGCTAGGAATTCTATAAAGAGACCCACTTCCCACCCTAGTCTCTAAGAAGGGTGTGGGCCAAAACAGAGTGGCAGGTGCTCTGCAGAGCCGTGGGGTGCATGGTTGGCGGTGAACGCAGGTCCCAGAATCTGTGATTTCCCATTGCCTGGCCTGGCAGGAAGGGGCCAGGATCAGCCTGAGAAAGGCCTACCTCCTTGAGGACAGGTGGCCTCTCTGCTGCAGACAGGAGATGGTGCTGTCTGGCGTGAGAGCAGAGGCAGGTGGAGGTGGGGTGAGAGGAGGAGCTGAGAGAGGACGGCAAGTAAAGCCAGGCTGCAACTTGCGTAAGGAGCCTGAGAGGTGGGCCTGAGAGATGGGGTTGTCCAGGGAACAGCAGGCCCCCGGTCAGCAGCAGTCGCCACAGCAGGAGTAACAGGAACCCTGGGGATGCTCAGCATGAGGGGCTGAGGCTGGGCTGGGCCAGGGGTATGGCCGTGGGGTATGGCCTTGCCTTAATGCCAGGCTGGCCTCTTCCTGAGCCTGGGGGCTGTCCAGGCTCATTCAGTGCCAAGAGGCAGTCCCTCCGGGAGAGGGAAGGAAGGATTTGAAAGAACGTCCGCTCTGGAGCTCAGGCAGCACTAGCCGTGGCTCTGGTACAGGGGCAGGCAGGAACACTGATTCCACGATACCTCTCTTCCCCACCCCCGGGGCTGCCTCCCAGCCTGAGCCTCACTCTTTGTTTCTGCCACTCTGCACTTGGTGCCTGAAAGAGAGGAAATAACCATTAGTGTCACCTGCTCCCCAGTGGGAGACATTAGCTGGCTCTGGCAGAGGATGTGGCCTATAATTTTTGGAGGAGTTACAATAATGGAGCTAATTTGGTGTTTCATCATCATGCTTCTGGGTGAGCAGAGGGGGAAGGGAGACCCTGGGCCTGGTGCAGAACAACCTCCCAGCACAGAGCTCTGTACTTCCTCGGGCAGCTTTAGGGGTCCTGGAGCCACGCCCTCCTCCTCCCTTGCCCTCCTCTTCCACCAGTAGCTTCTCCTTCCAGAGATGGATTCTCAGAATGCAGCTTGGAGACTCCTGAGGCCAACCCCAGCCTGATGCAGCGCCACAGCAGGACAAAGCAGGAAGGGGCCTGAGCGTTTGAGGAAGTGCATGAAGAGCCTGCTCTGCACTAGACCCCCCCATGCAAGGGGTTTAAGGGCACACATTCGTTCATCTTCACGGTTAAGCCCATTTTACAGATTAGAAGGTGAGGTCATCTGGTACAACGCTTTCATTTTACTGAGGAAACCGCAGCTCAGGGAGGCCCAATGACGCACCCTAGATCACTCGGCCAACTATCAGCAGAGCTGGGATTTGAACCTAGGCCTCCTGGCTCTAAGTTCAATGTTACCCCTAAGTTTATCCTGTTGCTGGGGACACCTGAGCTGGTGCCCGGAGCCCAAGAAGACCCACAGGTGTCCTTCCCTAACCCCACTTATTGAAGATGCTTCTGGGTGGGGGAGCCCAGGGCTGGGAGGAAAGAATGAGGCAGGCTGCTAGCCAGCACAGCTTCCCATGGGCCTTGAAGTCAGGAGCTGTGGCCTCTGAAACCCAGGCTAGAAGATGTCCTCGTTCCCACCCTCTACCCAGGGACGTGCCCAGGGCAGCTGCCCCTCTTCCTCTTCCTGACTCAGAGGTCCACAGAGCACACCTGGCCCCTCAGCCCACCAGGTGGGCTTTGGATAGCACATCCATTGGGTGCAGGGCCATCGCCTGCCCCAATATGGCAGGAGAATGATTGTATGCGCGCTGCACGTAAATCTTGATTTTTCTGCTAGCAGCTGGCAAAGTCTTCCCTGTGGTTTCCTCATACGCCTCCAAATCAGGGGCTTAGAGCAGCTGCCCAATAGGGAACCACCTTGAGGATGGCTGATGCTCGTTGTCAGAGAGGGTCAGACAAGTTCAATGGTGTTCACCACTACGCAGCTGGAATGTAGTAGAGTAGGGATTGGAGCCCTGGGTTCTTCCTCCAAACCCCACGCGTCCCCTGGGGCTGTTTTGTAGCAGAATTGTGATTCCCTCCCCTCTGGTTGGATGACGAGCCAAGACCTCAGCTTCCCACCAAGCCCCCAATTGAGAGTTTTTTGCTGACGACTATTGTGGGTCTGGATGAGGGCTACTGAAATGCCTGGAAACTTCTGAAAGCCAAGGACACTGGACTTCCCAACTCTGGAGAAGGAAAGGCAGTCAAAACTGATACTGTCTTCAAGACCGTGAAGGCGTAATGTGCGCCTTATGATGAAACAGCAGGTGGGAACTAGGAGGGAAGGGTGTAAGTAACGTGGGTTGGACGTCAAGGAGAATTTCCTGAGTTCCAGGATGACGGAACACGGCGAAAGGTGTGAGTGAGATGTCTTTAAAAAAGACCTCATTTGTTGAGTTAATGTGGTCCTGCTTGGGAGCTAGGATTGGACGCGTTGACCAGTCACTCATGGGCTCTTGCTGCCTAGTGGCATGTGGAGTTGTCTTGCTCCGATCCACAGAAATCCCACACCAAGGGAGTAAATCCCAAGATATGATGCTTGCAACTCTCCCAGAAGGCCCACAGGGACTGCAGACCATCCCCTCGCCCCACCTTAAGACCTGAGGAAGCCGGAAAACAAAGGTGAGGAAAATAACTCCAACTCTGCAGGACACAGAGGGAAACACTTTAGCTGCCCAAAATTTCTTCTTGAAGGGTTTCCTCCTCCCAGACCTGGTGTCTGCACCCCAGAGACGTTCAGGTGGGAAGATCTGTGCAGAGAGAGCACAGGGTCCTTCCACTGCTGGCCCAGCTTCCTTGTCTCCCAATCTTCTTGCATGAGGCAGTGTCCACTGGAGCAACTTAGCACTGGGTGAGATGGTGACATATAGGTGCATCTCGTGAGGAATGGCTGACTGAGGATGCCAGCACTGGCTGGTTGAAGTGAGCAGGAGATGGATCCCCTCACATCACACACTTGTCCCCTTTCAAGAGGAAGCAGACTGGGGCAGGCAGAGAGAAGCAATGACTCTGAGTCTCAGAGCCTTCCTCTTTAGGGCTCCTTGCTTCCAGAACACTGAAAAATTTTGCTTTCAAAACCCACGTGGGAGGGACTTCCCTGGTGGTGCAGTGGTTAAGAATCCCCCTGCCAATGCAGGGCACACGGGTTCAAACCCTGGTCCGGGAAGATCCCGCATGCCACGGAGCAGCTGGGCCCATGCATCACAACTACTGAGCCTGCGCTCTAGAGCCTGTGAGCCACAACTATGGAGGCCACGTGCCACAACTACTGAAGCCCGTGTGCCTAGACCCCGTGCTCCGCAACAAGAGAAGCCACCGAGATGAGAAGTCCGCACGCTGCAACAGAGTAGCCCCCGCCCCTTTGCCGCAACTAGAGAAAGCCTGCACGCAGCAACAAAGACCCAACGCAGCCAAAAATAAACAAATAAATTTATTAAAAAAAAAAAAAACCCACACGTGTCCTTAGCCCACCTGATCCTCAATAACCAGGGGCAGAAGGCAGGTGGAGTGGAGCACAATTCCAGAGGAGGCTGGATGGCATGGAGGAGGAGAGCAAGGCCTCACAGTCAGCAGACAGGAGTCCAAATCCAGGCCTGGTCGATCACTCTGAGACCCTAGGTGATTACTTAACCTCTGTGATCCTCAACATGGCCATAATTGTGGGTTCCTCCCAGGAACGTTGTACGAACGAAATGAATTAAGTACCGTATGATAAGTACCCAGCATGGTCTCTACAAACAAGCAGACGCTCCATATTTGTCATTCCCCTTCTCTCTTGACTTTGGCTTTGATCACAAAAATGAGACAAAGTGGAAGCAACGTCAAAACCCCGGCCAGAGTGTGCATGCTCAGTTGGTTCTTCTAACTCCACGAGGCAATGGTTCTCAGCCCCTAAGACTTCCCTACAGGGCTTGCTAAAACATGGAGTGCCAGGTCCCACCCCCTGTGAGGATGGGCCCAATGATTGGCATTTCTGGCAAGTTCCAACTTCCGCTGCTGTGTCAGACCTTTGTACAGCGCTCTCCAGTTTTCTTAAACCATCTACATTTGGGTAAGTCCCCTTCTTGCTCAGACTCAGCTCTGCGGCGTGCCTGAGGTGCGTACGGAAGAAGTGAAGGGTGATGGTGAGCAAGTGCTCCAGGCGGGTCAGCGTGGCTTTGATCCACTGGAACTTTGTTTGCCCCTAACAGAGGAGAAGAGGCCCTCCTGCGACCCTAACGTTTTCTTGGCATCACTGATACTGCATGCCTTCCGTCGTACTCCATGTCACAGAGCCTCTCATGGGATCTTGTCCGGGGCAACCTCGGAATCTCCTCGTCTGCCTTACGTTACAAACCGAGCATACAGGAGAATCACCTGGGAAGCCTGTCAATCATTCGCACATGTAGGTCCCACCCTCAGGGATCCTGACTCTGTAGACCTGGGGCGCGGCTCAGGAGTCAAGTCCCCACCTCCCCAAGTGAGTCCAACTCAGGAGACCTCCAGACCAGACCCTGAGCAACAACGTATGAGGCTCCACCCTGAGCTGTTACCCACATGGACAGTGCCGGACAGACCCGAGGCTGAGGTTATGCAAGGGCCCACACCTGTCCTTTTCACTGCCTTCTAACCAGGTGCACCCCACCAAGCTGAGTTGCTCATTAATTCAACAAATATTGGTGAGCCTGTGTTATTTATTTACCAGGCGCTGTGCTCAGTCCCGGGAATATAGTGGTGAGTAAAATACGGGACAGGGACCAGGGTAAGGTAAACAAGGCACCAAGAGGGCAGAATGTATGGAAGCATTCGCTCTTGGAGGCATGCGTGAGTGAAGCTAAGAATGAGGGCCTCCACCGCCTTTGCTTTTGCACCCTGGGCACTTTGGTTTACTCTGCCCTAGTCCTGGCCCTGGCAAAACAGACCCAGTTCCTGTCCTTTGGGAACACACAGTCTAGAGCAGGGGCTGTGGCCTTGGAGGAAGCGGCCTGAAGGACGAGAGGACACCTGCCGTGTGAAGAGTTGGGAAAAGAATGATCAAGCACAGGGAGATGAATGTGCAAAGTCCCGGGGGCAGAGTTGAGGAGCTGAAAGAGCCTGAGGGGCTAATGCGTAGTGAGGAGGGCTGAGGCAGGGGGAGGGGGAAAGGTTGGGCCCTGGTCGTGTAGGGCCCAGTAGGTCTTGGGAAGGGTTTTTGGCTTTAATTCTACCACAGGGGGAAGCCACTGTGGCTTCAAACAGGGTTTCAAACAGAGAAGTGACATGGTCCATCTTACAGTTTTGGAAGTGCTTTCTGGCTGCTGTATGGAAAGTGGGGCAGGAGAACAAAGGGAAACAGGGGGCCTGTTAGGAGGCTGTGGCATGTGAGCAAGTGAGAGGGGATTTTGCCCTCTGTGTGGCACTGGAGGTGGAGAGAGGCAGGTAGACTCAAGATTGAATGGAGATAGAATTGACAGGGCTTGGTGTTGAACTAAATGCAGAGGAGCAAGGAGGGCGGGCATCAATGACAAGCTCTTGTTTCTGCCTGGAGAAACTGGATGGATGGAGGGGCCATTTCCTGAGTTGGAGAAAACAAGAGGGAAATGTAAACAGAAGAAGCTCAGAGTTCATCCTGAGCATCTGAGAAGTTTGAATTTCTGTGAGATGTCCAGGATGGGATGTCATGTTGGACATACAAGGCTGGAGTCTAGAGGAGAGGTCAGTGAAGGCACCATAAATTCGGGGGTCATGAGCATGGAGATGGGTGTTAACGTTGTGGGTGAGTGAGGAGAGAATGAGTGTTTAGAACCCACTGCTTAGAGGTAGGGATGGGAGGAGGATCCAGCAAGGACTGGAAGGTGTAGCTGCAGAGGTGGGAGGAGAACTGAACGAAGAGAATACTTTAAGAGCAGCATGGGCAACTCCATGGAAGGCTGCAAAGAGGGTCTCTGGAGAACAGCCTCATCACAGCAAGATCCAGAGGTCTGGAGCATCTGGAGACAGGTGAAAACCTAAACCTTTAGGTCAGCAAAGATATGAAGACGCTAAAGCCCCCATCACTGGTGGTTCAAGCACGTGCCCTTGTCTGGCACCAAAGCCCTGCCTGTTGGCATACCCAGGGCACCTGTTTTCAGAAATGTTCCTCCGCTGTCCCAGGAGACTTGCCCCACTGGGACCAGGGCAGCTTCCCTCCTGCTGAGAGCCCTGCGGCCACAGCCCTGATCGGGGCAGAGAGCAGATCACTCACCGCTGAGCCCTGCGGCCACAGCCCTTTCCGGGGGAAACTGACAGCTGTTTGACAGCCACGCGGCAGGACAACTTGAGGCAAGAAATGAAGACAGATTCTCATCATTAAGTTCATTAACGTGCCATTAACTGCTCTCTGTCATTAGTGAAGATGCCCATGGATGGACCAGAGCAGAGGTGAAGTCCTCGACCCTGGCCTCTCACAGACAAGCACCCGTGGTGCAGACTTTTCGACTTGACCAGGCTATTGCCTCCATCTCTTCTAGAACTTCCCCAAACTCTGCTCTCCTCAGACTCCTTCCAGCCCCTCATAGCTCCTCTCCCTCTCTACCCACTTGTTTTAAAAGCCGTTAGGAAGAGATCTGTACCTCCCAGTGTGATGCTGACTCATGGATATTTGCCCAGAAGTAATGGTGCGTGTGAAACGCTAAACCTCTTTTCAAGGGCAGGTTCACGAAGGAGAGGCTGTGAGAAAGTTTCCTAAATAAAACCATCTGTTTCCCTGAGAATGTTCAGATAGAGAAACATTTGTCTCTCATTGATGTGCTGTAGTGTTTCAAGGGGTCCCACCTTGAAACACTACAGCACATCAACTGGGACCAAACCCACCGTGAGGGTCTCCCTCCCCTCCCTGCTCCCTGTGAGCTGGAGGGCCTCCTTCCCCATGGGCCGGGCCGGATCCCAGGTTTTCAGTGTCCACAACACAGGCTGCAGCCGGAGCGTATGGAGTTCGTTTAAGGCACCTCCATTCTGCTAGATCATTTATTCATAACGCTGCAATGCCCTTGGGGCAGAAAACACTTGAGAGAAAAAGCAGGCATGGAAGTCAGAACAAATAGAAGATGCCCCAGCTCCCAGCAGGGAGCCCGAGCAGCACAACAGACACAGCCCGCCCTTCTACCCCGGCCACCCCCAGCACTGGGCATTCTCCCCAGCCCTGCAAGCCCAGGCCCGAGGAGGAGCCGGGAACGGCCCGGGGCTCACAGCCGGAGCCCCCTCCTGGCACCCCAGGAGAAGCACCCACCCCCTCCGCTCCCCTCCCCCAGCAGAGAGTTGATTCAGCCATGCGGGCACGGGGCAGCCGGGGTGTCAGTCTCTGCCCTCCTCCACTGCATCCCCTTCGGCCAGTGGGTCACCAGATCCTGCTGATATCGTCCCAGATGTGCCTTGCTGGGCTTCAAGGCATTTGTAACTCCTGTCCCCTAGGCCATTAGACCCAGGGGCCACGGGAGACACCCCAAGTCTGACCAGAGGAGTGAGAGGAGGTGACCCAAGAGGAGAGAACAGGACGGCTGGGCTGGAAAGAGGAGTGCTGTCCAGGACAGTCAGAGGGTGGGAGAGGTTATTTCAGGCAGTGGAAAGAACAGGGCGAAGGCACTAAGGTACAGAAGAACCTGGAGGGTTTGGGAGGGGCAGTTAGAGAGAGGCAAGATGCTGTAGTGCCTGAAACTGTGGGCTCTCGAGCCTGGCTGCCTGGGGTCACATCCCAGCTCTGCCATGTAGTAGCTGTGGGCTGGGCCAGAGGCACAGCCTCACTGCACATCAAGGTCCCCATGGAGAAAATGCAGATAACCATAAGGCTTTTGTGAAATTTATATGGCTCGGTATGTGTGAGCACTTAGGACAGGACAGCCCATAATAGGGCACCTGGACCAGAATGGTTGGCAAGAAAGGCAAGGGCCAAATCATGAAGAAACCTGAATGCCACACGATGCTGTGGGTAAGTGATTTTCAAGCTGACTCCTAGAAGCTCCAAAGAGGGGTTGAAGGTAGGAGCTCTGGGTGCTTTGTCTCTAAGCCACTTTTCATCTGTTGTGTATATTTGGACTTCTAACAGTGTTTCATTTGAAGAGGAGCTTTCCAGTTACAAAAGAGGTATGGAATGGGGAGCCACTGAAGGACTCTGAGCAGGAGAACGACCCCCTGTTTATAGCAAGGAGGATAGATCAGAGGGGTTGCGGGGAGGGAGTCAGAAAGCTGGGAGGTCCAGGCAAGAGCTGGTGCCGGTCAGAACTAAGGCAGTGCAGGAGGGAGGGGAAAAGAGGGCCTCGGAGTCTGCGGGCTCTTAGGTGGCAGAACAGCTTGGCGGGGTAGTAACTGACTGGGTGTGTGGAGGCTGCAGGAGGGCGAGGAAGCTAGGATCCTTCTGGCTTCCACTCTTCCCCCGGCCATCCATTTTCTGAAAGCCTGCTGAGGTCCTGCTTTTCACAGGGGAGAAAATCCAAACATCTTTCAGGGCCTCTGAGACCTGGCCCTGTCTCCCTAACCCGGGGCTCCCCAGCACAGCGCCTGTCAGCCACTCCTGTGGCGGTCCTCACCGTCCCCTCCTGGCAGGCCACCTCCCCCCTCCTCAGGTCAGACCAGCTTCCCGACCCCTCTGTCTAAACTGCCCCCCCGCCCGCCATTAGCTACCCTCTGTCCTGGCCCTGGTTCACCCAGCGCCTTCGGTTACTCTCTTGCTTACTTTATTTTTGTCTCTCTCCCCCAGAATATAAGCTCCTGGAGGGCTGGGACTCCGTCTGTCTCACCACTACTGTCTCCCCATATTTGGGAAACTTTAGTAGGCGGGTGACGAATGAATGACACACGTGAAGATGGTCTCTGGTGTGGCAGTCTGGGTGGAGGGTGGTGCGGTGGGCTGAGAGGGCAATGGGGCAGAAGACACCTGCAGGGTCAAGGGCAAGCTGCTAGGTGCGGGCCCTGAGGCAGACACGGTGGGCCCTGCCCTGTTCACAGCCTTGTCTGGGCTTCTCTTGCCCACCCTGCGTCCACATTGCCTTCTAGCCACGTGGGACCTCTGCGCCTGCCCCCCGTGTCTTTATGCGCCCGCTGACCCCCTGCCTGGAATGTGCCTGCTTGTTTCTTCTGCTGTCAGCTCCTTTCATGCACCTCGCCGGATCCTACCAAGCATCACCCCCTCTGGGAAGCCTACCCTGGAATCCCTCGCAGAGTTTATTCCTCCCGCCTCTACATCCTACATCTGTCCACACCTCTCTCACAGTGCTCACTGATCAAGCCAGATACCACTGCTTACCCACGTGCCTTTCTCTCCCCTGGCCCTGCACCAAGACTGTGAACTCTTGATAACAATAGTCATTATAGTTATAATAATTATAATAGCAGCTAATGCTTCCTGAGCACTTACTCTGTGCCAGGCACTATGCTAAGCGCTTTACACAAATTACCTCATTTAATCTTAACAGTCCTAAGAGGTAGATACTGTTATTAGCCCCATTTCACAGATTAGAAAACCAAGACCGTGAGAGGATTAAAGTAAGCCACACTCCTTATAAACGTCAGAGCTGGAACCTGGACCCAGATCCGCCTGACCCCAAATCCATAGGCTCAACCATTCCTTCATCAAGCCAGTATCTCCTGAGCTCTTACTGTGAATCAGGCCCTGAGCTAGACATGGGGGGTTGATGATGAGTAACACCAAACCCTATCCCTGCTCCCAAAGGGCCCACCATCTAATGAGGACACAGCATTCATCATATAATCCCCACAATCAAGGTAAATGTTACGGTCGTGGTGTGGGCTCTGAAGAGGTCTGGGGGGCTGTGGGAGCAGTCCCGGCATCCAGCCTCCACATCTGATTCACCTCTAACCCCACTTCCAAGCCCCAGGCCTACACAGAGGGATGGCTCACTGGCCGTTTCTTTACCCACTGGAGGAGGCAAACTCACTTCCACCCCATCTCTCTTCCAGCCCCCCAGCCCCAGGGTAACTTAACAGCACTTCCTGCCCAGTGCTTCAGAGATCTTTTTACTCTCCTGTGGCTTTTCTGAAAGTGTAGCGGATGCTTCTCTGCTGATGATGGGAAATTCAGACAAGCCACTTAATGATTAAGAGACTAGAAGTGTTCTCTAAGAGATGGGGAAGCATCCTTCTTGTTTCGCTCAGCCTGGATTCCCAAGAGGGACGCTGAGGCATTGACGCTGCTCATTGCCTATTTAGGAGGAAGAAGGCTAGCCCTGGAGAACAAAAAAACACTTGAGGGGCATTAGGAACCGAAGGAATGAGTGTCTTTGAATTTCAAAACAAAGTTGCCAGATACCTTGAGGTGGGTAATAAACAGACACCAGTTAAGCATCCTTGGGCCATCTCAATTGATGATGCCTGACAATGAATTTTCCAGTTTGAATGCTTGGTTTTTATGGCTGGCAGGGACCTTAAGACTACAACATCTAGTGCAATGCCCTCATTTTTACAGACCGAAGCCCAGAGATGTGAAATGATGAGCCCGACATCTCTGGGCTAGTTAGTGGTGGAGGGACTAATGCCCAAGTCTCCTGACTTGTGGTTGGTTCACTGCTCTTTCTGGGGCAGTCCACGGATAGGAATTTTTTTTTTCTATGCCTAGGGCTGTGTGAGTGCATCAAGGAGAGAGAAGTGCTTTAATGAGCTGTTGCAGATGGGCAGCTGGGGAACCAGCAAGGGCAGTGTGGTGCAATAGATGGGCCTTTACAGATCTTCCTGCCCAGACGCCTGGTTACTGCAGCCAGGGAAGAGTGCTACTATAACAGGCAGCAATGTAGCTGGACAGGCTGCATGCATGTAAGGACAGACGGCTCCAGGAGCCGACATCCTGGCTGCAGGCCTACCCCCTGCAAGCATTAGCCAAGACGCTTACCAGCTGCTACTGGGCTCAGACCCACCCTGTCAGCCCCTGTGTTAGCAGTCGAGAGGGGCAACTTGGATTCTGCTGTTTTCTGGACAGCAGTGACCTCCCCAGCACCAGAGAGCTCATTACCAGTCAGGGGCCCTATGGCGGCCTCCCCTGACAGAGGGTGAAGATGAAAGCAATAACACGTTGGCTGTTCTGCAGCCCCTGGTCACCCCTGGTTTTATTAAAGCCAAAGTCGCAAAAATTCCTAATGAGGATAAAAGGCTGGCAAGGTGCACATGATCTGGGACTGAAACCCCCTGAGAAAGGGGGTGGTGCCGAGAGAACCCAGGAAGGCCGCCCACGGGGTCAAGCTGGGCCCGGCTTTGCAGAGAGGAAGGGGGCGACCAGGAGATGCTGACTCTGTTTGCTTAGCTCCATCTATTAACTCAAAAGCAACCCATTTATTTTCCTTTATCAAATAACCCGTCCTCTCCTGCCTACGTGCGCAGGGGAATTAATACCCACCTTGATCCCCGGAGCCAAGAGCAGCTATCTTGCCATCAGGTCCAGCGAAGCCCAGTCACCCGCAGCAGAAGGTCCTGGACTGGGCTTCGGGCCCCCCGGCCTCAGTTTCCTCTCTGCGTCCAAGTCATAGGGCGATATTGGCTCACTCTCTTTGCCTGTCCGGGCCCAACGATGGAGGGTGGAGCTCACTGTTCAAAGCAGGGACCAGGATGGGGGTGGGGGTTCCAAACCTCGCTGCAGACTCAGCACCACGAGTGCCCCCAGCTGCCACAGTTCTACCACAAGAGGATGGGGCCCGCTGGGTCGGTGCTCTCCCTGGAGGGAGCCATCCTTGAGTACAGCCCATAGCGCCCCAGGTGATTCCGTTCACCCTGAGGGATCTCCCACATCCCCAGGCAAGTCTCCCAAGCTCACAAACCAATCAGCTCAGACTCCTGCGACAAGACAGCCTTCGAAGGCTCCAGAGTAGCCATGTGGGGAAACGGTGACAGCAGCCTTTTGTTCACCCCCCTCACAGGGTGGCCCTAGGAGCTTCCAGATTCCTTACCAGGGCCCTAACATGATCCGGGCATGTGTGTAGCTCCTCTTGTGCTTTCGGGCGCCCCTGAAGCACAGCAGGTATAAAGCAAAGCCCCTGCCCCTAAGGGGCCTCCAGTCCCTGGACAGCATGGGAGGGCCCAGCTGCAGCAAGGCAGGGACTCGGTAACACCTGTGAGCAGCTCAGGGACAAAAAGTGCTGCAGGGGTGTAGGGGAGATATGCTCTGTGTGGGCTGGACCCTGGGGGAGGATCCCTGTGAGGGGCATGGCCCTGGGCCCTACAAGATGCATGGGATTGTCCAAGCAAAGATAAGAGGAGGGGCTTCCCTGGTGGCGCACTGGTTGGGAGTCTGCCTGCCGATGCAGGGGACGCGGGTTCATGCCCCGGTCCGGGAAGCTCCCACATGCCGCGGAGCGGCTGGGCCCGTGAGCCATGGCCGCTGAGCCTGCGCGTCCGGAGCCTGCGCTCCGCAACGGGAGAGGCCACAACAGTGAGGGGCCCGCGTACCGCAAAAAAATAAATAAATAAATAAGAAGAAGAGGCATTTTGGCCAAAGGGACCAAAGATATACCAGCCAGTTGGAGGAGAGGGTTGGTATAGAGGAACAGAGAGAAATAATCAGGTGAGGAGAGAAGACAGAACCCAGTTGTTGAGGGTTCGGAATGCAAGCTGGGAAGATGGGCCTTGATTCCAGGAGCCGAACAAGGGGAGCCACTGAGAGCGTGCGAGCAGCTTCACTGGCCTATGAAAGGCTTAACTTCACCAAATAGTCATTTCCTCCTGTGTGCAGTAGGAATACTAAGATCACCTACCTCACAGGGCTGTGGTGAGACTCACGGAGATAATTTAGCAAAGGATTTGGTGCCTGGTACACATGCAATAACCTTGGTTCTTATTCCTGTTATTGAGTCTGAAAGGGTTTCTCTAAGTCTGGGCAGGATTAGAGAGTTACAAGGAAATAAAGGGAGCTGGGGGCCTCCTTGTACCTTGGTGCCCCTGCCAGAGATGGAACATTCAGCCAGGTGCACTGCTGACCCGACCCCTGCTGCATGAGGGGACATACACCCACAGCACCTGTCACGGGCCACTTCCTCTGTCTTCCTGAGGGAAAGGGAGATCCTGGTGCCTTCTTTCAACTGGTTACACCCCACTAAACATGGTGCCTCTAGCAGGTTCTCAGCAAATACAAACAGAAAAACATGTGAAGTTGTGGTCTAAGGTCTAGAGGAGCCAGGGTTACCTTGAGGTGCTCCCTAGGTGGGCTGGGAGAGAGTTGCTCTCCTAAGGCTCAGAGACCAGCTGTGTCTCCCACCAGCCATGCAAGCCTGGTCGGGACTTTACACCCAAGTTTAAACACTGAGTTCTTCTCTGTGAGATGGAGGGAATAATGACAATGCACCCTGCCTTGCACAGTGGCTGTGAGCCTCAGAGGTGGAGCTGCCCATCACAGAAGAGCTTTGTGGGGCACAGGAGCTTGTGGGTTTTGGTCTTGGCTCTTGTGCTGGGGTGAGGGTGTCGGGGTAGCTCTCTCTACGCTGTGTCCAGCTCTGCCCCAGCCAGACACCACCCTTCCACCCCTCACACCCACCCCCAATACCCCCGCCCCCTCCACCTCTTCACCCAGGTAGCCGGGAGGATTCACCTGCTACTCCTGGGATTTGATTCACCAGTGGGTTAAAAAAGGACAAATCTTGGGCTAGGGAAAGGGTGGGTATCAGTGTCACCTAGGGGAGAGCATTGAGACCACAGGCTCTGGAAGGGGTGGTGGGTTATTCTCCAGGTGAGGCCAAGTATCAGGGGTCTCTTGGAGTCCCCAGTAGAGGGTGGTTCTTTGTGAGGAGAAGGGACAAGAACCTTGGAGCCACCCTTGACTGCTCTCTTTCTCAAAAGTCACCTCCTCCCGGAGGCCTCCCTGGCTAGCCTGTCTAAAATTTCAACAACGATGGCCTCACCCATGAGCATTTCATATCCTGTTTCCCTGCCTTATTTTTTTCTCCTTGATCCTTTTTACCACCTTACTTACCATCTTTCTTGTCCTTTGCCCTATTAAAATGTTAGCTCCTTTAGAGCAGCGATTTTTGTCTATTTTGTCCTTTTCCATATCTCCAGTACCCAGAGCAACACCTGGCACATAGCAGGTGTTCAATTACTACTTGTTGACTGACTGAATGAGTGAACAAATGCATATCTGCATCTGAAATCAGAGCCATCCCAAACCCCGACCCCCTCTTTTACCCTGGGTCTGGGAGATTTAAGAGAGAAAACACCTCCATGTCTTGGAGCCTCACGTCAGCCTCAGAGCCTGAGGGAGAGGTTTTGCAGTGACAGCACCCTCCTCCACCAGGCGTGGCACAGGAAGAGGAGACAGTCCAGCAGGGTACTGTTTATTTAATTCAACAGCTGGACACGCTTACCATCTTTGACATTTTCCTATTCCCTGTTGCTCAGAAACTTCCTAGGACTGGGATCCCTGGTCATGATGATTCTAGGGGCAGGAGAGGCAGCAGAGTGTGTGCTCCATGCTGGGTTCACTTCTGAAGCATGACCACATTTAAGGACAAAGCGGATCCAAGAAAGACCTGGCACAAACTTGGAATGATGAGTGTACGTCTTCTTGGTCAGCACCATATCCTGGGCAGGTCCTGATTCCCTGTGCTTCCACACGGAAGCCTGGAGTGCTAGACGTGTTTCAGGAGAGGCAAGGAAGCTGCCAAAGCAGAGGGGCTCACAATGAATGACTGAGCTGAGAGCTAGAACCAGATATGTGGGGAGAGGGGACCCCTAATGGCCAGAGTGGGTCTTGTACAGAATACTGTCATGACCCCAGGCCAGGCAGGGTGGGGAGTCAAGGGGTCCAGTGACTGAGAAGGGTAAGTTGGAGACTAGTGCTGGGCCCCAAAAGGCCTGGTGGTCTGGAGGCTGCAGCCAAAGGGCCTAGGTAGGGCAGATGAGGCCAAAGCAGGAGGGGGATGGGGTGGGGCGGGGACCAGGACCAGAGTCTGATCAGAGCTCAGAAGGAATACTGAAGGGGACAACAAATTCTGCTGAAGTTATCATTGCCTTTTATACCCAGTTACCCTCAGCATAGAGGCCAGAACGTCAGGCCTTAAAGATACAGCACTCTCCCTCAGAGAGCCTTCTCCTGGGCTGTGGAGTGGCCCTGCAGCTGCACTGGGGCTGTGTGGCCCTTATTTGCCCTCTTGTCTGCTTCTTTGCAGGAAAGTGTGGATTTGGGAGAGATCATGTTCTCCCTCTGCTACCTGCCCACAGCAGGCAGGCTCACCCTCACTGTGATCAAATGTCGGAACCTCAAGGCGATGGACATCACAGGCTACTCAGGTACCTCTCCTACCCGAGTGCTTGCCAAGTGGCCTCCCAGCGACCTAGATATTAGGAGGTGGAAAGATGTTCAGAGAGAAGGGGGAAGAATTGTCAGTATTCTTCGAACAGGAGCACAGCCCTGCAGGCAAATGGCCTGGCTTTGAATTCCAGTTCTGCCACTTCCTTGTGGTGTAATGCTTTGGTTTCCTGATCTGAAAAAAAAAAAAAACTTACACAGGTTGCTTTAAGGATAAATGAGTTAATTCATGTAAATGCTTAGAAATGTGCCAAACACATAATAAGCAGTCAGTAGATATTAGCTATTACTATCATTCTTTCTCTTTGAGGATGGAGAGAATAAGAAGCAAATAAATAGGTGAAAAAAATTAAGGAACATCTTTCTAGTTTGTGTGAGGCCTCAGGATTTCCAAGGGTTATGTCAAGTTTGAGTATCTTAAGTGTTTGTAGGTCCACACAGTGACGGCAGCCCTGCAGACTTGAGTCAAAGGAACAGAGGCACTGAAAAGCAAAGTGCACTTGTATTTGAGGTTTTCCTACAGGGCTCTGGGCCTCTGTCTCAGCACCAGGAGAGCTGCTAGGTACAGCAGGAGAAAGAAGTCCTGTTCTAGCAACCGAGGTGATGCTTGTTTGGATGCAGCCTCAGAGCCTGCAGGCTGGATCCGGTGTCAGAGGTTTGATCCTCTTCCACGATTCTGCAAGTCATTGTCAGAGAAGGTTTTCGAGTTTGGATATAACAGAGGAGTCCCAGGAGCCTCCTTCCCCGTGTCGGCTCAAATTAGCCCAAGGGATGGGGTAGAGCATGCCAAAGAGCAGGCACGTAGAACAGCCTGGGCTGCACTCAATAGCAAATGCAGGGAAAGGCTTGGTTTGTTTCCCTAGACCCCTACCCAAGAGGCTCTTCTGGAGATTCCAGTTAGCAATATAAATCCACTCCAGAGGTGCATCTGAACTTGGCTGGGAGTATATGGAAGATTTTTCCTTTTACTCATTAATTATTTCCTTAGTGTAATCACAGTTGCCATAAAGAGGTGACCGTCTAGCTGAAAACATCTGGGCCCAGGCCCAACCTGGTGCATTTGGAAGAAGATGAGATATTAGGCCTTGAAATATGAGGTTTCAGGGAAGGGTGGTCAAGAAACGCTGAAGTAAGTTGTATCTGTTGTGGCTTTGAATCCCTCAGAGCCTCTGCTCCCAGCCCGCACTGTCTCTCTGCAACACTCATACCTTCCAGGCCAAAAGCTGCCCCAGATAGCGCCTGACCCAATGCCTCTAGCACCTGCCCTGATGCCTCTCCTTCCACTGAAGCTACCACCACACATCAGGAGGTGGTGAGGAGCTTAAAGAACCTCTTCCAACACGTGCAAAGCTCTTAGGCACCAGCAAGCTGGCTTCCTCCAAAAATACAACCAATGTAGATTTCATTTTAATACCAAAATAAGTGTGTGCAGGGACAGAAATTCACTGAGGACTCTCAAGACTGCTGAAGGAAATAGGATTTTGCTACCCAAGTCCCCACACTATCTTCTCTGGTGTAATTAAATTGATGTGCTAGAGAGAGAGAGCTTACAGCGAAGCCGCCGAGGTAATCGGAAAGGCTGTTCCACATCAGAGGGTTGGGGGTGAGAGACTTTTCTCGTGCTAAGTTCTAACCTCCCTCCCATGATTGCCTCTCTTTTCTACCTGGGTTTGGAATCTGGTATTAAATCTCAGCTTGATTCTGAAAATTCAGGGGTCCTCTTTTTGCTAGGGGTTTCTATTTTGTTCATTGAGGTAAGCAAGTGTCTGGGATAGTTCATGGAACACAATCAGCATTGAATAAGTATGTATTGAATGATGAATGAATGAATGAATTTATAGGATAAAGGGTGATGCAGTGGGGACCCACCTGCCAGGGGACTCTCAAACTAGATCTCCTGTTTTGGAGGATAAGTTTGAGGTTGCCTTCAGCCCGGACTGCTTTGATGTTGGACTAAACTAGGGAGTGGATGGAGCTCATTAATTGCCTCTTCTTGATTTATATGACTTTGACCTCTAAAACCAAGGATCTTCCTATTCTCCTCGATCTAAACTAGTCATGAATCAATTCCTTAAGCCTATCCACTAGAACCATGACAATAAAAAAAATACAAAATAATAATAAGGATCAGTATACCCCAAAGGGATGGTGAGTGAGTAAACACACCCATCTCTGCCACATCTGGTCCGTACTGCTTTGCGTCTAGTGGTTACAAATATAAACTTTGGAGTCAGACCTAAGCTGAAATCTTAGGCAAGTTTCTTAATCTCTCAAACCTCAATTTCCCTATCTATAATAGGAAGATGATGAATATTTTATAGGGTTGACATGAAGTTTATATGACATGATATGCATAAATCTCTTAGCGTGGTGCCTGGCACACACTGCATGCTGAATTATGATGGCTTTCATGACAAGGAGGCTGAAACACACGGCTGGTCTTTGTGTCCCCTCCCTCAGCTGCATAAACATCATAGGCTGCTGGAGAGGAAAGGGCCTCAAAGGTCGTCTGGAGCCAGCATTCCATTAGAAGCACAGGCTTCTGCCCTAGAGCAAAAACCCTAAGGAACAGTCCTCTCTCTGCTTAGCCTCTTGGATGATGGTGAGAGTATGGGTTCCTTCAGGGGAAACACCCACTGAATTTTATAAATTAGATATGCCTCATACAAGTGAATAGAGGTGGGGAAGGAAGCTGAGAATCTCCCAGCTAGTCATCAGGCATTTACCTAGTGGCCTGTGGGACAGGTGGCTCTGTCGCATCTTTCGAAGCCTGGTGACATGGAGGTTTGCTCCACTGTGGGCGTGTATGGAAATAGGCATGGCAGGGGATGAGGCAGCACTTGGTCAGCCTCAAGCCTGAAGATGCTTTCCAAGGCAGTGTTCACACTTCAGGAGCACAGAGGTTGCCAAGTTAACAACAGGTCTCAGAGGTAGCTATCCCACCCATCTGCTTGGACCTCAACACTGTCCGGGGTGTATCCATAGAGAATGGAGCCTGCGGACACAAGAAAGCTATCTCACAGCAGTTCTAGGAACTCCTCCTTCCTTTTTACTGAACATCCTCCTGAGAGAGAACCCTTGCAAATGGGTCAACAGAGACAGCAGGGTGATTAAACACCTCATGGTCTCCCCAGGTCCCCCATAAACCCAAGTGCCCCCATGGCTAAGGCACAGCTGCTGCTGTCACGTTGGCGAGTCCGTAGCACATGTGGGCATCTACAGAACTGCCTTTAAGGCTTGAGTTTCTGATCCCATGTCACGGCTCTCTGTAGCTTCTCCAAATCTGTGCACCTCTTCTGCCACCTGAACAATTCCCCAGGAAGCATGAGCGCCTCGTTGGGTACTTGGGTGCCCAGGAGATAGAGCCATACGCCTGTGAATGAGGAGCTGGGAGCGGCTGCTTGGTCCGCACCTCCTGACAGAGTCACAGGAGCCCTGGCTTCTGGGCAAGCAGGTGTCTCAGCACATCAGTGTCTCAAAAGCTGTTATTACCTGTGAGTTGCTCTCCTGTTTCTTGAGTTGTGCAGCATAAATAACAATTATGACGGTGACTGAGACACCTGAGCGATGAGATACAATTGGTGTCACTTCACGTGGATGAGTAGAAAATTTCAGGGTAGGAAGCTGACCATGAAATACCCATTCAGAAAACTAAAGAAGAGACAAGAATGGGAGGCGCATGGGAGGTCAGTAAAAAGACATCTCCTCGAGGGCTGGAGAGATTCCAAGATCCCACTGAGAGATGAAATGGCTGCTGGCCACCCTGAGTCCCAGGAGGCTGCCTCACTCACTCCCCTGGCCACGGCCCCCTCCTCCTCCACTGCCCAGAGTGGGCAGGAAACAGCTTCCGGGGAGGCAGAGAGCAGGGCTCCTACCCCCTCCCTGATGCCAGATGGAAATGAGCTTAATGGGACAATGAGACCCATAATCCTGTCCTCAGGTAGGGAAGACCGGACAAGCATCATGACTGTCGCTGTTCATTTACTCTGTCTGATTGCTACTCCTTGGGTGTCATCGATTCTATTTTTACCCACTTTATGCTTTGGTTAATAATGCTGACAAGACCCCCCAGAGAAAAGGCTCCAAGTAGGTGAAAGGAACAGAGTGCCTTTGTTCAGCTTCCCCACCCTTTGGAGCCAGCCAGCCACCATGGAGCTGAGATTTGGGGCCGTGAACTGCATACCCATGGGCAAGTATCCTGTCTGATTTGGGGCCAGCTTCCCCATTAGTGAAAGTCCATTAAGCACTCTCCTAAGAAGCCTGAGGTCACCAAAGACTCTGTGTTTATTAAGCACAGAGCAACCGCAGAGACAGGTGTGCTGCATAAATACAAGGTGGTTTAATTATTTTAACAAGCCACTGATACCATCTGAGAATAACAGTAGGCCTGGGGCTTCCATCCTTCTGCTGCACATGATGTTTGAGGACATCTGTTTAACATGCTCCCTTCCCTTCTCACTGCCCCCATTGTCACAGATCCATACGTCAAAGTGTCCCTGCTCTGTGATGGGCGGAGACTGAAGAAGAAGAAAACCACCATAAAGAAGAACACCCTCAACCCCGTCTACAATGAGGCCATCATCTTTGACATTCCCCCGGAGAATATGGATCAAGTCAGCCTGCTCATCTCGGTTATGGATTATGATCGGTAGGTACAGGTCCCTGAGGGCCACGATTCCCTGCCCCTCGTCCCCACCCCAGTGCAGCACAGGGCTCTTTGACCTTGGACCTTGTGGTTCATGGCTCAGACAACTCATTGGTCTCAAACCTGGCTCCACCCCAGGAGGGTACAGGAGTTTGAGGAAAAGCATGGATTCCCCCACAAAGTAGAAGCTCAAGCTTCACTTCCCAACAGGGCTCATTTCCATCAGGGGCTGCCCCACCCATCAATTTCCCTGAATTCACCCCCGACTATTCCCATTCCTCCATCTGGCATCTGTCCTTTAGAATCCCGCCCACCCCCCTCCCCCCATCCTCTCCATTTCCACTGCTGCTACCACTTCCACTTGGGGATGTCTGTGCAGCCTCCTAGCTGACCCCTGCCTTCATCACTTCCTGCCTCAACCCAGCCAACATACCAAGGCACACCTTCCTAAAAGACCACTTTGTTCCTGGGCCTGCCCCTCTCAAGAACCATCAGTAAGTAGTTCCTGCTGTCTGGACAAGCTCTTCCCCTGGACTCTCAAGACCTTCCAGATCTGGACCCAGCATATCCATCCAACTTGATTTCCCCCAACTTGTATGTGTTTCTTCTCTACCACTTTCCAAAACCTGCATCCCTGTCAGGCTGGCTCAAACACATTCTCCAACTACTTCAGCCACTGTGACTCCTTCTCTCCAGGTGTCACTTTCACTGAAGGAGAAAAAAAAAAAACATGCAGTAAAGCTTCAATCCAGGATCTTTAGCACAAGTTCCCGGACATAATAGATGCTGGGTGAACAAATATGAGTGATGATTGATGTTCTTACTGAATGAATAAATCAAATCACAGCCGCTAGGTATGGAGAAATGCTACTCAGAGCAGGTGGATTTATTTCCCAATAGTGCTAATGTCTCAAGTGCTTGCTGAGTCAAATAAAGGAAGAGACTTAAGCTCTCCCACTCCCCAAAGTCAGGCCACCTGCCCACGATTCCTGAGATTCCAAACAAGTTTAGAACCTTTGGCTCATCTGTCTGTGTCCAATGTCCACCCAAGGAGGCTGGGCAGTATTTCACTGCTGCTGACACCCTGAGGCCCTGCCAAGCATCTGTTTACAGAGCTCAGTATTCTGAGTTAGACCTGGGGGGCTGAGACCCAGACCATGGGACTTCCCTTTCTGAGAGCCTGTCTGGTCACCGATGCCGGGCCCTTTTTTTCTCCCTTAGAGTGGGCCACAACGAGATCATAGGAGTCTGTCGTGTGGGGATCAGTGCCGAAGGCCTGGGCAGGGACCACTGGAACGAGATGCTGGCATACCCGCGGAAGCCCATCGCACACTGGCACTCCTTGGTGGAGGTAAAGAAATCCTTCAGAGAGGTGGGTGAGGTCGCGCTTGGCCCTTGGCATGTTTGCTGCATGGCAGCGTGGGCTGGAGAATGGCAGTTGGCTGCTGCGAGACCTCGCCTTTGTGGGTCCTTGGGGGGTGCTGGGGGTGGGGTGGGTACACACTTCTCACCCAGGGTGTAACAGGCAGAAAGGAAATGGGGGAAGATGGTGGGAAACTGCTTGACAAAAAGCCTTTGATGTTGAATATATTGAAAGTGACAGAGTTCAAAACAGAAAAGAAAAACTTGGAGGAAGCCTTCCCAGCAGCTCACTGTGCCAGGCCCGGAATGCTTCCACGAAGCCCCTGAGCCAAGTCAGTCCTTTCAGAGAGAGCCCCAAGAGGGTGAGATCAGAACTTGGCAAGAAATTCTACCCCTGTCGAAGCAGTAAGTTCCCTGAGGCTCTAGCCAGACAGTCCTGGGGCAGTTCTCGCCGCGTGGATGGAGCTGGCCAGAGAGAAGATTGTACCTTCGTGAATGTTGCTTCTCCCCATCGTTGGAGAAGAGAGCGTGGCTTCAAGGTGACCCAGTTTCTAGCCAGATCCTAACAGAGACGTAATGGACACAGCACTGCCTGGGGGTCCCGAGACTTGGGCTCCAGCCCTGGACCTTTCCAACTTGCAGCATAATCTTGAGCTAGTTATTGCTCTCTCAGCTGCAAAGAAAATGTTCCTTCCAGTGACACAGTCTGCCCCACCTCCACCAAACGGCACCAATTTAAGATCCTGCCGTTTATCACCTTGGTGGTCCTCCGGGCCGGCTTTTTCTTAAATGGTTTGGGACATGGGGGTAACCAAGCAAGCTTTAAACCTCATCTTATTACTTCCACCCATATCCTAGAAAGCCAGGTGGTCATTCACTCATTTTAATAGGTTTCCAGCCAGGAAGTCTACAGAATTGTATAAAAATTGGAAAATCTACTAATAAAAAAAATGAGCCACATGGCCCCTCAGCTTAAAAAACAGCGTAACCCCTTCCCCATGTTCTATGACACAGAAAAGGTGTGGGCAGCGAACCCAGAGAATCTGCCGTCTCCTCTTCCCTCTCGGGGTGGTCAAGCCTGCTGGCACCTGTTGCCAGCAGTGTGAGGCTTCACATTTCCGTCTGGTGTTTGCCTTGATTTTACCACAGCTGTGGAGCTTTAATGAGTGAGGCCAGTCCCTCAGCTCCTGGGCTCCCCTTTCTTCCAGAAGGCCCTCTCTGCAGGGTGTGGGTGAGGTACGCACAACCAGCCTGCACCTACACAGGAGGCAGCCAGTGGGCATCCAGCACCTCACCGACTGCGGGGCTGATTCAGTCTAGGGAGGGGGTGTGGCACCCCTCCTTTTAAAATCCTTTGCAGATATTTAAGGATAGAATAAGTATACTAAAACGTTCAGGATGGCACGGGGCAGGGGCAAGGAATGGGAGCTGAGAGGCCTCTGATGGGCAGCAGGGCCTCAGGCACCTCACTGCCCCACCTGGTCTTCAGTTTCCTGGTTGGTAAAATGAGGGGGTGGGCTCCTCCCATCTCAGCTTTTCTAGGAAACTCTGGCCCAAAATGACAGGACGACAGGTGGCAGGTGAGCGCACATCTTGCATTGCCTTTCTGACCTTGAAGCTGCAATAATCCATTGCTGTTACCAGATTAGTCTGGCCACACAGACTGGAGTAACCAGCCAGCAGTGGCTGGAGATGGGGCTGAGGTGCAGGGTAGCACAGAGGGGCTGGGGCTCGGCCCCAGCATCACTCTCCATGATGCATACCACCTAATTAAGCCAAATAATTGATTTCAAGTCCTGTTTCTTTGAGAACTCCGACTCACTGGTCCAGACTACAAAGGAAAGATACAGTAGAACCAAGCCCTTGAAAATGAATATATGATGAGACAGAAAAGGGAAAGTGACAGTATATGGAAAACGAAAAGAGAATAAATTGATTCATATCCTTTGGGTTTACTTTTTTCTTGACCTCGCACACCAAGTTCCCGAGACTTTCCCTTCCCCCACTCCCTGGCCTTCCATTTTCTGCTCAGCTGATCATTTCTCTGTATGAAGAAGCTGAAAATGACATTCATCTTGGCAACTTAGGATTTCTTCAGTACAAATTTGTAAAAATGTGTACCTACACTTTTTAGCATCCATAGCTTAAGTACCTTTATAGAGATGCATCTAAAAACCCACTAGGATAATATTAAGTAAACCCTCTTTGTGTTCATGTGATGCATTGTACTTGAACATTTATCATCTCAATCATCCTTAGAGCTCCTGCCTTCTTTTTGGTCCTGTTCTGGACACTGAGCAAGAACCTTGCTCCTGGAACTTGTTTCTCCCGTTTGTGTAATACATACAAAAATCTTACTCTCCCACTCCTGGGAAGATAAATGGCATCATACCCAGAAAGCACTATATTTGTATTCCACCTTTCTTAGAGAAGTTTCAAATGCTGTGATCATTTCTTTTTTATTAACGAGAACAGAGGGCACCATACTGGCTTGTTTGTTTGGGGTTTTAAAATTAGGTTGAAGGAACAAATTAACTGAAAAGGTATTTTTCCCTGCTGGGATTTTTTCATGAATAAAAATTGATTAAGCCACAGTGAGCATTCTTCCCCAGCAGAGGCTGTGGCCTCTTTCCTCTCAGCACTCCTGCCCAGTGCTACGTGCTGTCGCTGTCACCACACACAGAGCCCACGTTGACCAGCAATCTTCTCCAAGGCGGTTTACTATGAAGGGTCAAATTCAGATCATCTGCCAGAGATTTTATATCTCTGTTGGAATGTCACACATTTCAGAACAATAAAAGATCTCACTGGACCACAGCCGCCCTTGAATAATCATCCTCGTAGGTGTCCCGGGGACCAATTCACTGCTATTTCAGAGCCACCATGATAAGCCTGCAGGAACCATTCATCTTCCCATTGTCCAGAAACCCCATCTCCTCCCTCTGTTTATCTTCACAGGAAAAATCAGGGGCTGGCAGGGGAGCCAGTGTGCCTTTTTCATTTGTCCTGGATAAACAATTATGCTCCGTGTGACTTCTCTTTGAGCTCTTATATAAAGGAAAAAAGACGTACTCTGTGTAGCCATTTCTTTTTTTCTCCTCTGAGCTGGCCTATCAATCAGGCTGTTTAAGAGGCATGCTTTACGCAGGGGAGAAGCCAGTAATTACAATGTACCTTTCACCGGCATTAAAGGTTGTAACAGAAAAAGCAGAAGTTCTAAAATGAAGATCTGTTAAATGAAAGCATTAGTAATCATCTTATGTCACCTTCTGGTTAAGAAACACTTGAGTCAGAAGTCACAGTGGGCTCAAAAACCAGGCATTTATTTATGTAAAATATTTCACCAGGGAAACCCTCGGTTGTGATTTCACTCACGTGGATGCTGCAAGCAGAGAGACTGCCACCGGAGTTAGGAGTAAGTACCTGGTACGGCACCAAAGAGGTTAGGTTTCTTATTCCATTGTGTGTCTCCTTCTTCTCCTGATGTGGCCAGGTGCAAAGGTGGCCACAGGATGGAGCAGAGGGAACACTGAGTGTGGATGGAGTTAGGAGACCTGGCCTCAGATCCTGCCTCTGCTTCTAACTAGCTGTACATTGACTCCTCTGCATCTTGGTTTTCTTATCTGCAAGAACAAAAGAGCTAGCCTGGATGATCCCCCAGGCCTGCCTTCGGGTTTCGCATGCTAAGATTGCTCAGGCCCAGGTCACGTCATGGTGGTCATCAATACCTGCCTGTTCAGCCTTTGATTACTTGTAAAGATCTGCAGGTTGCCCTGTCCAGTGGGTACTAAGGGACCATGAAGGACCGAGCCCGGGGACAGGTAACAGAGGCTTTCCTAAGAGCCAGGAACATGAAGGCGATCAGCAGGTCTGGGTCTCTCCTCTGCGTTGTGGGTTCCCACAGGAGATGCTGGAAGGGATGGTCTGATCCTTAAGTGGCTCGGCTCTGTCTAGAAAGGGCTGTGTTGTGAGGTGGGGGGTGGAGGAGGGACCGCGTCCTTCCCCATCCTACCCCTACACATAACACAAAGGTGTAGTCCACTTCTCCTCAGCCCCATCACTCCACATGGAGACCCCAAAAGCCCATGAGAAGCAAAAGGGGCTTCAGGTTCAGAAGGGCCATCTCACCCACGTACCTAACTTCTCTCCCTGGAGCCTTGTCCCACAGGCACCTAGGAGCGTATTGCATCTCCTCTGCTCACAGAAAGGCTGGAGTGAGCAGTGGACACTGACTTGCTTTGGAGTTATACAGTCACCAGACGGGTCTAGAATATTCACAGGGTCAGATCCTTGTCCAGAAAACATTGCTCCAGCTCTGCCTGGCTTTTCAATGTAAAGAAGTGTTCGATGGCCCCAGCTTGGGTCATCCATCCTCAGCCCCCTCCTCACTCCATTACACCTCATTACATCACCATCTTCACAGAGGGGTTAGAGCTGGGCTGAGGGGGTGGCAGCCTGTGAGACAGGAGAGGGAGGAAAAGAGAGGTGGAGGCACCCGAAAGGGCAGGGGGCTACCATCTCCTCCCACCTCTTCACAAGTTGAGTGTGAAGGCCCCCGGGAAGCGCTCAGACTGAAGAGGAGAGCCCAGCGCTGAAGTAAGGTCAGGGCTTCAGCTGTACGAAGAGCTCCCAGACAAATTGCTAAGAATTCATGATTGCAGGATCTTGGCAGTAAGGGCATGCTCTGCAGAAGGCTTCTTTTGCTGCTAACAAAATCCGATTTTCAGCGTGAAAAATGGCTGAAGCATTCAGAAATGGTCCCGTCATAGCACCTCATCAACTAACACGCACGCACGCACGTGCACACACACACACACACCTGCACGCATGCATTCCACACGCTAAAAGAAAGCTTTCATTATCTCTGCAGCAGGTCTTTTCTAAAAATCAGGCCTTCCAAACTAGAAGCTCGAAAGCTGGTCTCCTTACGGTTTTGCATGGCTAACAGCAAAATTCACGAAAGCTTATGAAAAGCCGGGAAAAGGTGAATTCAGTGCATGGGCCGGATGAGTTTCAAAAGTTGAAATGTACATTCCCTTGGCAACGGGTAAGCGGCTTTTTCTCCTCTCCGCAGTGGCAGGGCCGAGCCGCCAGCTTCGACAGCGAGAGCTCGTGCCTGTCTCCGAGACCACCTCCGACACCCTGAGCTGCACGGAGGCCGGGCCACACCGACGAGACTCAGCAGGGTTCTTTTTGCACTTGTTCAACCGTCCAAACACAGTGTTGCGCTGCAGCGGCGGTAGGGGCAGTGCCTCTCACTCTAGAGCCTTAGCTGCCCCGTGTAGGTCAAGGCCGAGACAATTGTCGTGTGGTCAGATCTCTCTTAGTCTTTTCTGTCTCCCAAGGTGATGTTTTTCTGGTTCTTTCACTTTTTATGGATCTGCTGTCAGGAAGAAAAGAAGAGAGAGAGAAAAAAAAAAAGAGGGGAGAGCCCTGACATTGGTTCTATTAAATACACTGTAACATAGTCGTCTTTGAGGGGGAGGTGGTTTGAGTTTCTGAAATTTTGTGTCTCCACTGACCTCCGTAATCCCGGAGAAGAGGGAAGTGGGATGGGCAATGGCTACTTTGTTAAGTGGGCTCTGGGAAGGTGCAAATCTGGCGAAAAGCCTTTACACAGGCTTCTACTTACCACTCTTAGAAGCTCTTTGCTGATGTGACATAAACCGAGATGTGGACTCCTGGCCCCATGTTGAAATTGGGAGCACTCTGAGCTATCTGTGAACCTTCAGCTGGTTGTGCAGGGCTCCTCGCTCCCAGTCCTCGTGAACGTTCCTCCTGAATTGAACATGTCTTGATTCCTCATGGGAACTGAGTCACTTTCTTTAGGAAAGATTCTGTTCAAATGAACATGCCCTATGTTTTCTGGCGCGCCACAGTTAATGACCATATTTGTTTGAAAACAAGATCTTTGTTCTCAAAAATAACCTTCATTGTTAAAAAAAAAAAAAAAAAAAGGAAGCACATATGTTCTGGAATGATTTCTGCGTTATACATAGCTTTATAGTTCCATGAAGTATCAAGCAACCGTTTAAAATGCCTAAAGAGATCAAAGAAAAAACTACATACGATGTTCTTTTCTGAATGGGAAGTTTTGAAATCCAAGGAATAGGTGTAGTCTATCTTTTTATGAACAGTACCTTCTTGATTAAAACCAAGTCAGCTTAAGTCTATTTCAGCCCCCTTGACGCTAGAACAATGTTCATCTTAAACTTAAGTTCTGTAGATTATTAAGGACTTCAGTGTTTGTTCGTTTGTTTGTTTCAGTGGTAGTGAAGGATTTTTTTTTTTTTCTTTAGATCTCTACCGTAGGTCAAATTCAGTTTAGGTAAAAAGAATGTTTGAACTATTCTGTATTGCAATCGTACATTTCTGTTGAGTTAATAGTGGCCTTTCCACCAGCCCCCTAGAACTAGATTGATTTGCCCCATCTCAGTCTGTATAGCCCTGGTAGATGTGTGTGTGGGTTTTCACTTCAGTTTGTGGCTGTGAAATGCCAATTTCCAGAGCTGTGTGTGTGACTGGCAAGTGGCAAGTCTGCTGAAGAAGTGCTTCCTTCAACAATGGCAGGTCAAGAACGTAACAACTGTTCACACACCTTGTGTCTCACTCTTTACATATGTCACATGCTTTAGGAGCAGCAATTCAATAAAGTAACCCTTGTTTTAAGCCAAGTTATCAGGTTTCTGTGCTGATATAACTTTGGGTAGTGTCTTCTAAGTCCTAAAAATGACCAGATTGGGCAGGAGGTAACAGGATATTGTGGCAAAAGAAGTTGTCATCGTAAAAAAATGTAGATAAACTGAGAATTCACCCTGTACTGAGCTTTAGGCTAGGGGCTAATGTGTCACTGGGGTAAAGATAAGTTTTCTCCCGAAATGTCTTGTGACTGACAGGCCTTCCCGGTCAAGTGGTCTTGCGGCTGGATGTTCTCTTGAGAGAAGAAAAAATTCAAGGTCATGACAAGACTTCCAACAGGCCATGAACTTCATTCTGTTTCTTGACTCTAGAATGGCCCCATCAAGATGGCCATCTCAATCATTGGGCAGGTGCTGGGGGGTCCTGCAACTATGAAGGGGGCATTGACTTTCCAGCGTCATAAGGAGCCCAGAAATTAGTGTGAGGGGTTTCTTCCAGAAGTGAGCTTGAAATGCATGTCCAGCTGTCATCTTCAAACCTGTAGGCAGATGGGGAGGACTGCTCTAACCTTTTGAGAAGGGAATAGGATCAGCACGAATCATGGAAGAGTCACTGCCCTTAGGCATTCCTTTTATGTCCAAGCAGCCATCTCACACGAGTGAGCCTCCCAGTGGCTGTGAAAAATCATTTCCTGAGCAGATTATGGTTAGCCTCCACACCACCCTGACCAACTGCTACCACTCCCGCTACGGCAGTTTTAGTAAATGTCTACAGGCTGGGGAGCTCACCCCAGGGAGGCTCTCAGCTCCTGGACCCCCGCCTCCAGCATCCTCAGGGGAGACTAGTCCTTAACCCAAAGCATGAATGGAACCTGAATTTCTGCTCATTTCATTGTCTACCCTGATCTCTCTCCCTCAAAGATGAGCATAAAATGATTACAAGTTGCGGAATAAAATGAAATACAAGGTTGATTCACTTGTCAGCTTCCTCTGCCACGAGTAACCTCTTTCTTGGGTTGGTGATGTGAGCTTCACTGAAGGCATGATAACCAGGGCCTTTTGTACATTGATGTATTTTTGAAAGTGCAAAGTTCCCTTTATGGAGCCGTGTTTCTAGGCTGAAGAATTCTTCTCCCCTCCCCTCCCCTTACACTCAGGATGCAATTAATTGCATCGTCATTTTA